>CAUHTR010004090.1:0-39960 GCA_959609185.1 Schmidtea polychroa | reverse complement strand
AAATAAGAACAAATTTATGACATTGTAAGCAATCAGACTAAATTAATATTAAAAATAATAATAGTAATAATAATAATAATATTTATAACAGTAATGTTTTGTAAATATTTTTTGAAAATAATAATAATAAAAATATTAATAATAATAATAATGATATTTTGTAAAAATAATAATAATGATAATACTTTGAACATAAATAATACTCCCTCTGTCCAAAAATGACTTTAAATCGTAATTTCTTTATACGTAATAGTGATACTTAAAATGCAGTTTTGTTATTTGTTCAATCAATAAAATAAAATTATTTAATGTGTTTCTACTGTAAAAGGTTTTACAAAACCGTTCAATTTTTTATATTCTTTATTGACAATCATTTTGGAAAAAAGGCTAAAATGCAACTGGACTATCATTTTTGGACAGATGGAACTTTGAAAATGATAATAATAATATTTTTAAATAAAATAAGAATTTTAAAGAAAATAATCATGAAATTGATGCAGAAATTAGGTTTTATAAATGTTTAAGTAAATAAAAATGAAACTACGATAATATAATAATAATAACTTCGCAAATAATAATAATAATATTTTGAGTTGTTGAGTGTGACTACTACCTTTGTGAGCAAAACCCATAGGGGGGCCAAACATAATAATAATAATAATAATAATATTAAAAAGAAGAAGAAGAAGAATATCACCTGCCTACTATAAAACGAATAAAGAAATCTATAGCTCATTACAAATTTCTTGCAGTGCTTTAAAATAAACCATAGTTCAATAAAATTCATTGGGGGAAGTCTACAAAATATTAAATTTTAAAATATGACCTTGACATTTAAATTTAAACTTGACCTACATATTTGACCTACATACCTTGACCTATATATTTGACTTTGAATGAGTAATCAATGACTGTGAAAAAAATATATTAATATTAATAATAATAATACCCTTTTGAGCAGTGCCAATAAGGGGAGAAAATATCTTGTCGGATAAACTCAAAGTAAACCTTTTGTAAACATATTATAAGGTTTGAAAAATTCTAAGATTTTTATAGGTTTGAAGGTATACCATAAACCTTCCAGTGTATGACTTACCTCTCAAATACCTTTCGAGTGAACCATCGGTCAATAAAATCCATGTCGGGAACTCACAAAAAACTAATTTTTAATATATGACCTTGAAAAAAAAAGACTTTGACCTTGACCTACATAATTAAAAAAATCCTGAAGGGGGTGTGTGAACCAGCAGGTCCCTGAGTTAGTTGGCCGCTAACCATCTATTTGTAAATACTCCAGTTTTTGTTTTTATTGACCTATGAAATCTGTGGGCTTGTTGTCCCTTAACTGTATATTGTTGAGGCATGACTCTAGCATTTGCCTTCTGTTGGCTTTGTTTTTGTTGGTGAGTATGTTACACGGTTTTGTAAAAGGGTCATCATCTTTTGATATTTTGTCTTTTTGATCGGCAATTTCGTTTAGTTTGTTGCTTGGAAGTGCCGCTATTATGTTGGAGCATAGTGATTTGGTTGACTTGACTCCAGATAGCGTTAAGGTTAGTTTCGCGAATTCTAACCATATTTTCGGTGTTCCGTTATCGTTTGTGAAGTAGTTGGGGATATTTGTTTTAAGGTTGATTATTGAATTGATGGTGTGTGTGTTTTTTGTGTTGGTATTTGGGTTGTAATATTAGCTAGTGTTTTCCGTTGGGTAAGTGTTTTCGTTATTGTTGATTATCTGGAGAGTGTTTGTTGTGTTTTGTTGGTTTGATGCCATTGTTTGTTTGTTATTTGTTTTTTTATTGTTTGTTGTGCTAAAAATTGAGTTTGTTCAAGGATATGCTTACTGTGTTCGGCCAAAAGAGCCACTATTCCTTATACCTCTCTATATTACGAATTCTGAAAACGATAGTGGTTGAAAAAAATCGTCGAGTGCGAGTACCTTGTTGTGTTTGCCACCAGTTGTTATGGTTTGTGTACTACATTATGTTGATTATTATTTTCTGTTGTTAATTTATGTTTAGAAGATTTGTAGAGGCAAGCCAAGTTTTCTGTAAAAACGGTCTCGTGATAGCTGGAGTGAATGTGTATTGTTTGAGGTAAAGTGATCGCTAATGATTATAGTCTAACGAATTAACAAAATATAAATAACAAATTTAACTTTACAACTTTTATTAATAAAAAAACTAAAGGACCTTAATAAGCCTGAGGTATTTTTCGGTGATACTCTGACTGAGGCGATTCGCACAATCGGGTAAAATACGTAATATTATTACTTTCGTATAGTTTAGATTAAGATTATTTTTTCTTCTTCTATTCGATAATATTGAGGTAGAATCCTAGGCAGTAATCACACTAATTAAAGGATTTTCAGAAAATGTTGAATTGAATGAATTGGTTGAATTTTATTTGAATTTTTTTTTATCTTTTATTGATTTTTTTTATTTAATTTTAATTTTTACTATAGCAATAATTTACTATATTAAATTATCGCTATATAGTCTTTTTTAACATTTCGTTTCTCCAACACTTCGAGTACAAACACTGTCATAACAAAAAGGCTAATTAGGATTTTGTTATAATTAATAAAAACAATAAAAATATGACAATCTACTACAATCTCATCTCTGCATTCTATGCTCTCTGATTGCACTCTTTGCACAACATTGGAAGCATTTCTGAACCCTTGGTTTCCGACATTCTCGACTCATATGACCCACCTCCTGACAATTCCAACATGTAATAACTGGTATGTTTCAAACTGGAATTTCTCTTCGTTGGAATTTGTTCTGGAAATTATTGGCTTTCATCCTCGGTGTTGAATCATATCTTTGTTCACTCCGTTGTGAATTTGTAAAGGTTCTGCGCTAGTTTTGTTTATCGGCAAATCCCAAATCCTTGTTTTGTTTTGACAATACTCGCAAACGTTTCCTTTCTTCTATTTAGAACTGAAATTCCAGATACTTCAATGTTTATATCATCGACTTTCTTTATCACTCCTTTTATTTTGTCAACGCTCATCGCATCTCTCATCTTTATTTCTTTCTGTGCATCCTTGTCTTTGATACAATGGACAAAAATATATGACATTAATTCTTTCTTGTCCCATTTGTGCTTCAGCACTTGGTCAACCATCTTTTCTATTTTTTCCAAATATATTGGGGCAGTATCCTCGTTCTTTTCATAATTGCAGAGGGCTAGAAAATTCCATATCAACGTCGTTGGCTTCTTGATAGCCTTTTTCAATCTGTCTTCAATACAAGTTTCATTTTCTTTTATTGATTCATAAATTGGCAACAACTCTCTTGCGATCAAGCATTCGATCATCATACTTTGACAGGATTGTTCTAGTACACATAATTGGAAATACCTCTTGCATTTTCCAATAAAAACGTCTACATCGACGCTGCCTTCGTAAATATCTGGGATCATTTTATTGATCATTGCTATGGTCGCCATGTTAATAATTGAAATCTAAATTGTTCAAATACAAATTTATTGCCTAAAACTGGTATTATTCAGACAACCAATTTAAATGGCTAATTAATTAATTTTATAATAATGCTAATTATGAGTGCCAGCATTTATTCTTAGTATACTTTTACTATATAATAATATTTGATACTTATAATACAATATATATTTTATTTATAAATTAGTTATTTAAATATCCCTAACAAAGAAGATAAGAGAAATTAAGTGATTTAGAATAGAGGATATCATAGAATAAGTGTTAATTGTTTAAAATGATCAAACAAAAGAAATAATAGAATTAGATATTTTCCCCGGAAATTCATTCACAAATAATCACAACATTCTTGATAATGCCGATAACTATATAATGTTTATGGATAATACTTTCGATATTTTTCAAATTATTCTCAATAGAAATAACAGCAATTTTCTTGTTTATTTTTAAAAGTGACCCACGTTGTTTAATATTTTTATAATAATCCTTGTTTATTTTTTTAAACCGTTTTCTTAATTTTGCAACTAGTATTAATCTTATGTAATAAGCGGAATTAATTTTTATTACTGAAGTTAATTCGAATATACAAATGATGTTTTAGAGTTTTTTGAGTAACATAATTTGAAATTAGAAAGTGCAAACTGAAATTTTTGTTTCAGTTTCCTTGTAGAGAATTACATCCTGTCAATACATTGTTATATAGAAAGTTGAATAAAAATAATCTATGTAATAAATTCAATATTTACTACTAACACTCGTTTCTATTCAAGTCATCTTAAAGTTTATATATATGCCAATAATGTACTTGATTAAGGAATATTCATAATATTACTCATTCATTACACAATTAAATATTTTTTAATACACCGAGTTGCATTTGATACAACTTGTCAATCATCAAATTATATTATAAGATACATACAAATTCTACTGTGAGCTAAAGATTCATACACCAAACACCCATGAGATACGTTTCTATAATAATTTTATATACACAATTTTTAGAAAAATAATTATCGCTGAAAATGATTTTAAATGTATTTTTAAAGAAACTATTGTCATAAAAATGACGAAATATGATCGTAAGAATTATTGTATTGTTAAATTAAGTTAAATATTCATTAGAATTCCAGATATCTTCTTAGAAATATTTTAGAAAAATACATTTTTGGTGATTGATTTTATATTAGACTTATATTAGATCAAAATAATTCTAAAATAATTATAAAATAAATTTCATAAAATTCCTAAATTCCTAAAAAAATCTGAAAATTAATTAAAAATAATTTATAGCGCAAATATTGACTGAAGGTAATATTTAAGAACTTGAATAATGATCTCATATCTATATGGATCAAAAGTCAAGTCTTAAAATTTATTTAAAATTAAACATCTTACCTGAAAGCCATTGCAAAATTGGCTAAAATAAATTTCAAAAAATGAAATTTATTAAATTATTGAGTCAATTTAATTATGTATACACTGATCACCACTATAGAAAATGTATCTCAGTGGTATTTGGTGTAAGCAGTTACACATGCCAATTTATTGTAGGATTCCAGAAATGGTAGGAAAAATTAATGAAACATGCAAACACGGCCAGTGCAATTTCTGTAATAAATCAAACATGAAAACAAGCGATAAAATACACCACCTAAAAATGATATACCATTTTTAAGAAATTTCATGTTAAAATTATTGTTAAAAAATATTTTACAAAATCTTTGATAAAATAGTAAATTATGGGCGTTAAAATCTAAATTCAAATTCACATAAATAATTTACAATGTGAAATTTTCATAATTTCTTATCAAATCTTGACAATAAGGTTTTTGAAGTTATTACTCATTTTATGCAAATCTTACCAACACACTATATTAATTTTTTATCAAATGTATCGCGGTGTATACAATAAAAATAAGTGATGGTGGCTAAATGGACACTCTTTACTACTGATATTATTTATTAATCTTTTAGTATGGAAAGAAAGTGTAGATATAGTTTTGAAATAAAGCCAAAGAAGAATACATGTACTACTTTGAGCTAAACTATTTAGAGATATTTTTTGAACCCAAATTTTAGGGAAACTTTTGTTTAGTTGTAATTCGAAATAAAAATTATAATGGACCATTCGGTAACAATGAACATGTAATGTAGAACCTTATTCATACCAAGTTTAAAAATAAAATATCACATCAAATTATTCACATTAATTATTAAATATTATTATTAAATTATTTTGCTACTTCTACAGAATAACGCATGAGAATAATAGTAAAATGTTTGTGATGAAAATGCAAAAATTTCTAACCGTTTCATTTCAAATATTCCGTAATAATTTAAATTTAAAATTAATAATGTTTCAACAAGTGTAACTGTTACTAAAATTATTAATATTTCATATTGGAATTTGAAAAACTTAATATATATTTATAAGTGTTACTTATATTGAAATTTTAAAAAATTAAAATTCTAAGTTTGAATAACATAAAATTAATTTTTAACGATATATATTTTGCAATTTTTATTCAATTTAATAAGATTTTGCATACTTAAAGAACATCATTTTATATTCATAACATTTTTAAACTTTTTTTTACCTAAATATGAATGAATACCAGTCATTTCTGTTTTAAAGTCCTTGGTTCACTGTTCACTGTCGAATTGACTAATGTTATTGTGCACAATGAGAATTAAGTAGTATGTATGCAAAGAATTATATATTTGTGTTTGTATTGACGTAGTTGAAGTGGTACATTGAAGACTTTTGTGTAAAATTATGTTATGTATAAATGTAAAAATTATTATATTTAATAGAAAATCTTTTTTTCAATTTAAATTTAAAAATTATGTAGCTTATGATTTTTAAAACTTTTATAATTTTAGTAAATATTCAATTTGAAATATATGTATATATATATATATATATATATAGGATAAGTGGTATTTGATAGCCATATTCATTTTGGCAAATCATTACTATTAATACGTGAAATATTATTCCATTTTTCACAGCATAATTGTTTCAGTGTCATTATTCAATTAATACTCCAGAACATTATTAATATATTTAATTAATAATTACTATTATATCGATAAAATCCATTCATCTTCAAATTGTTTGTATTAATTAATGCTTATAAAACTCAGATACGATATCATTTTCAATTTTATTCACATAAATAATAAATATTGTTTTCAACAATTCAACATTTCTTTCTCTAATCCAATTATTGTAGAAAATATGATAATAAAAAATAAAAAATGTTATCATTTTATAATGATAAATAAATAATGAATATTGTTTAAATGTTCTCAGTGAATATTTGTTTCAAAATCATTTAAAATTCAAATTAATATAATAATAATAAATTCTACCCCAAAAAGATCAGGGAATTAACATAAAAGAAGAAATATTTCTATCTTAATATCCCATTCATCAGTGACATACTCGACTTCGAGATCCTGAAAGAACTTAAACATACCGGTCTTCCGATTCGGATATCACATAAATCTTGGACATTGAGAAAAACTCTGGCAAACAACACAAATAAAGAAAACAATTACACAATGGAAATTTGCCAGACACCGAAAGATATGTGCTTTAGAAAAAACATTGTCTATTGAATCACATGTTATGTATGCAAGGAAATATATATTGGAAGTACAAAAAAGACCTTACACCAAAATGTTAAAGAACATCTAGTTCCTGGTGGAAAATCTTCGATAAACAGATATCTCCAACAATGTCAACCAAGAAAAGATGGAAAAATTGTTTCAATCGAAATTGTTTAATGCGCGTCTGTGTGCGCTTTTCTTTTCTTTGTTTTGGTTGTGTGCGCACACAGACGCGTAAGATTGTGGATGGCAATAAAAAAAATCGAATTTTATATACCACCTGTTTTGGCCGATGGTGTGTTGCTTGTCCGTGTCTGTGTGCGCATGCCTTTTTTTTGAGTTTTTTGGCATATCGAATGGATTTTATGTTTGAATTGAAGTTTGTCGAATGATTTGGAATTTCTGAATTTTAGTTGTTTTTGAATTTTACTGAACATATTTTTGAATTTAACGATTTCTCTTCGATTTTGTTTGGAATTTATTGAAAGTTACAATGGCAACATCTAAATATAACGGGGGATTGATGGATCTCGATGATTTAGTGGCAAGGTTGAATAGAACCCGCAGCAAAATGGAAATAGAAACTATTTGTAAAGACGATGTTATCAGATCTAGCAAATCTCTTAAAATTCAAGGTAATGGATTCTCTCTAATCACATTATCTCGAGACCGACAATTAGTTCAATCTGTACTTGGTGAATTGAATATGGATCAAACAAATTTGTTGAAATGTGCTCAAGATCAAAATGGCCGAATCGATATTGTTTTGTGTTCAGAAAGGAATAATATGAGATCAAATTTATGTGTAGCTACACGAAGACAGGTTCCAGATAAAATGATTGAGAAGAGTTCAGCTACAAGATTGTTTAATATTACTGACACGGAAAAACTGTTATTATGCTGCAATAAAATGTTTATGTGTTATTATGAATTCGCGATTGAACAGAAATCGTAGCCAATGGAAACATCCAAAAAAAAGTCAGATTCAAAGAAGCAATTCTCATTATAAACAGACGGCCAACAATCAATACTAAAGAAGAAATCAATGAAATCATCTAAGTAATAATTAAAATAATATAGAAATTTTACCAAATATGGTTTCAAAAGATAGGAATAAAAATCAAAATTGACACATTTATTAAAATATTTAAATCGCGTTTGTAAATAGCTACTGGAAGATTTATTTTATAAATATTTTAAAATATTTTATTAAAGTAGGGCTAATTATAGAAGCTTTAAAAATTTAAATATTTTGGTTGGTGTTTCATTTTGAATTTAAAAAGATATTTAATTTTAATTTTAATTAAATATTTTAAAAAATCAGAAAAATAAAGTATATCATTATATTATATTTTTAACCAATGAGAATTAAGAAAAAGGAAATAAAAGAAAGATCACTCGTCAAGGTAATATACACCCGTGTTAAACAAGACATGTACAATACATGTACAATACATATCGAATGTGATATAGAGTGTTCATCATATACCTTCGAGGGTATGGCCATCATACTCACATTTGAATTACCTTTCGAATATATGGTAAGGTTTTTGACATCTTCTAAGGTTATTGACCCATCATAAACATTCGAAGGAATGACCATCATACTTACCTCTTAAATATTTTTGACCCTTTGAAGGTCAAGGACTTAACATTTTATTGTTTATTAAATGTATTGATTTGCCTTTAAATTACCTTTTATTTTATTACCTTTTATTAATTTTATTATTATAATTATTATAATTATAATTATTATTTTATTTTATTATTATTCACATAAATATTATTATTCACATTATAAAGACATGTTCCAGTCATGTACATCTCACGTGTAATTTAACAAAGACACAAAGATGTCTTTATGTGAGTAACAAAAACATTAGTTGTTACTAGATGAGAAATCGATGACTCATCATTTTAGAACAAAGCATAGAGTATGTGTGCGTATATTTCCCTATCCAATCGGTATTCGATATACTCTATGCTTTTTCACTTTTCAATTTTTTCAAAACGCTTGTAGATCGATAGGTAAATTTTAATTATTATGTTTTTAATTATTATGTTTTAGGAATTACGAAACCAATTTTTTATGAAATAATTTTTATGAAGAAAATGAATATGTTTTATGAAGGAAATTATGAAGCCAATATCAGAAATGGTTATGTTTTTATGAAATTACTATGTTTTATGTAATTACTTTGGAAATAATATTTTGAAAATAACATTGCCTTTGTTCTAAAAATAAATGATGCATTGTCTTTGTTCTAAAAATTGATGAGACATCGATGAATCATTGTCTTTTTTAAATGTCTTAGTTTAAAAATGATGAGTCATCGATGAGTCATTGTCTTTGTTCTAAAAATAAATGATGCATTGTCTTTGTTCTAAAAATTGATGAGACATTGGTGAATCTTTTTTATATGCCTTTGTTTAAATGTCTTTATTCCAAAAATGATGAGTCACGTGACCTAGTTACTAAAAGTAGAATGACCTTGATGAGTTATCGATGAGACATTGCGATGAGTCATATCGATGAGTTTTGGGGGGTAATGCAATGATTGATAAAGAAACGATGAGTCATGGAGACACTTCCTCCTACTGTTATTTTATTATTTAATCTTGTAATAATAATAATAATAATTGTATCTCTCTTAAATTCTATAAAAATTCTATTTCCTATATTCATTGTAATGGTTTGTTATTTAGATAGTTCGAAATCTTTTTAAAGTCTTAAAAATATTAATTAATTAATTAATTAATTAAAGATTTTATTGATACAAATTTTAGTTATTATTCACAATTTGACATCTACTATATAAAAATAAAATTAACGATATGCTAAATTCATTTATTTTCTTTAGAACCATAGATCAAGTATATTTATTTTTCTATGCAACACTGCCTTTATCAATTGTTTAATTGATAAAAACAGTGACAAAGATCTCTTACACGATGAAAAATATTTGATTTATGGTCGAAATGAAAAAGAAAACAAAAACCGATTGCTAAATTGAAATATTTATTTTATTTTGATAATATAAATAAAAGGTTGATGAAAATGTTTAATTAAATAAAACTTTTCGAAGTCGGCAACCGATTTTAAGGAACTGTCCCTGTATTATTTAGTGGCAGCAATTATCTCTAATTTGGTTCACTTTTAGGGAGAAGTGTTTTGTTTCATGGAACAACTAGAATTTTTTTTTTGGAATTTGTTTAAATATTAATATTACAGTAGCAAATTTTGATTCAACTTGAATTTAATATAAAAGTATTTTAAAAAAGTTAATTAAAATTGATATCGACTTATTGTCAAAAAAATAAAAACAAAATTCACATTAAAAGCTTTGTGTAATAATAGTGACAATTATTATTATTATTATTATTACTATTAATTTTTCTTTCAACGAAAGTAATTTTTATTAAGTTTTTTAATTTTATAATAAAAAATAATTGAAATTTATAACTAATTGTTAAATCACAACTGATTTATATTAGGTTGACCTAAATCTTTTAAACTTTTTTCGATAGCTAATAATTATCTTTATACTATTTATTAAAATGTAATTATCAATTTAATTTCCAATAAAATTGAAAACTTCTTTTTTGACAAAATTAATTGAAAATTAAATAGTGTAACCCCTAGTTCATGTTAATACAAATGTGTATACAATAATATTTACGTAATTAGGATCCTTAAAATGGTTTAAATAATAAATATTAAGTTAATTTATTAAATATATGCGGGCGGCAATAGAATTGATAATGAACGCTATGAGGAATAAAACATTAAATTTAATATATTTTTTTAAAATAAAATATAGAAAGCCGCCAAAGAGAAAGAGGATTAGAAAAAAAACTGCTAAAATTAATGAAAGATTTTTAATATAAAAGGGCTAGTGAATAAATAAATGTAAAATCTACGAAAATGATTATTGTTAGGTATTCTAAAATATAAATTAAATTATTATTGTATGTTGTCTGTAAGCTGAAATCCTTACTTGTGCAATTAATTATTTTTATAGAAACTCCTCAACAAATTATCGCTACCCAACATACATCTATGAAATAATTTAGTATCTAAATCTATATAATAAGAAATTCCCAAAAAATCAAAATTTACTAAAATCAATATTTACTACAAATATACAAAATATTTCACTCCATTTACCAATACCTAACTAGAGATTATATTTTCTTATTGATTGATAATAATTATTCATCGATTCCCTCAATGATTTTCAAACAATTATAGCCTCATATATCTTTCAAACTAAATTTCAGTATATTTTACATTAATATTCAAATAAATTTCAAATATATCGTCCTTTATAAAATTAACAGGTTTCTGATCTTAAGATTTTCAATATTTAAACGTTTATCGACGTGTAAACTTACTAAGAGGAAATTGAAAGGTTCATGGAGATTTTCTTAGAAAATATAATTATTGAAAAAATCAATTAGTTAAATTCAATATCATTACAAAGTCATCATCAAAAATTAAATAATTTATCCTATCACTTAATTATTGTAATTATTAACCTAACTGTTATTAAAAATAATTTTTATTTAAACTTAATTAAAAATAAGTCAATAAAAATACATCAAATTATTAAGAAATTAATTAAATTAAAATCACCATTAATTTTTAAAATATTCTTTCAATCAAAATGAAATTCACAAAAATGTTAGGTAAATATTTCCTAAAACCATCAGCATCAACATTAACACCAAATTTAATTTCAAGTATATTAATATAAAATTATAAGGGGGCGCTGTCAAAAATATTTTTTTTAAAAGTAAGGGGGTGGTACCTGTCAAAATATAAAAAAGTAATACCCTCCCCTTACATTTGCCCAAAAAATATGTGATAGTCGAGGATTCCTATATGATCTTGAATGCACAATACTATACTTATAATAATTATTATAAATATTTATTCATTTAATATTTTACTTTGCTTTCTAGATTAGGAACCGGTTGGAGTGTTTTCACAAATAAATCTCATGTTGACCACGAGTCAAATATTTCTTCAGAAGAATTGCAGCATATCTCGTTGATATTAAAAAAGAAAGATTTATGTGACAAAATCGAAAAGGAAAGAATAGGGTATTTTATATTACTTATACTTATACTTATTATTATTATTATCATTATTATTATTATTATTATTATTATTATTATTATTATTATTATTATTATTATTATTATTATTATTATTGTTATTATTATTATTATTATTATTATTATTATTATTATTATTATTATTATTATTATTATTATTATTATTATTATTATTATTATTATTATTATTATTATTATTATTATTATTATTATTATTATTATTATTATTATTATTATTATTATTATTATTATTATTATTATTATTATTATTATTATTATTGGTGTAAAATATTTTTTCTACGGATGTCTAACATTATGCAGGAAACGCGAAGATTTCTCTTCGTGCAAGATAAGTTTACAATATTGCTGATTCAACTCTATTGCATACTTTACCTGCTACACTGGAAATCACATCACTTGCAAATTAGCTAAATCACAGAAACAAATATCTGCAAACTTGTAAACATGTTGTATGAAAAATCATATTCGCCTCTGGAGATAACTTCATACATATAAACTGTTTACAAGTGAATCCGTAAACCTTTAGCATTTTTTAAACTTCTAATGGTGTAAAATATTTTTTACGGATGTCTAACATTAAAATAATATAAACAAGGTTTGTGATACCCAGTGCAAATCCCAATAGTATACTAGTTTCGAGCTTTTGGCGTCTCCTGCATAGTACTGATGAGAGCCAAAAGCTCGAAACTAGTCTACTATCGGGATTTGCACTGGGTATCACAAAGCTTGTAATGTTTATATTATTATTATTATTATTATTATTATTATTATTATTATTATTATTATTATTATTATTATGATATAATATAAGATCATTCAAAAAGTCGACTTTTCTATAACCCGGTGAAATTTTGTATATCTTTTTCGTATCAAATATATAATTAATAAAATGCACCACAAAATAATAGTATGTATAAACGAAGAAGTTCATAAAAAAAGTGAAAATTTAAACAGCTGATAACTCTACGTTAATATTAATGATAGTATGTTTTAGTATGAATTTACTAATTTATTTATTTCTCCACTGTAGTAGAAGCAAATATAAGTTAAATTTTATTAATGAATCATACTTGATAAATTTAAGTTTTAAAAATTAAAAAATCAAATAAAACTTATCACTTATGCAATCTTTTAACTCAATTAAAGTTAAATTTTCTTTTTACAGTAAAAATTTTAAAAATATTATATTTATAAGAAAACGCCAATCAAACATTCTTTTGGTATTGTGGACATTTTTGTCAAAATTATTTTTTAAATGTAAATAACGCCTGAATACAAACTTAAGTTTGAAAAATTTTTCAATGTAAATTCTTCTTTTTTTTAAATTAATAATTTGCAGCTTAATTTATTTTATGGTGTCATACAGATTTCTAGGTATAAAAAAATTCACGTTGACCGTAATGTGGACAAAAATGTCTATAATGAAATTCCTATTCAAACATGATTTGTTTTTACCTGTTTACAACAAACATATGATTTTTGATTTGATATATGTTTGCAACAAACATATGTTATTTGTTCTAAATTATTATTTTGTGGGTTTTCAAAATTATGACACATCAAAATTTAACCGATGAAGAAATTCAAGATTTAGTTTTTAGTGGTAGCGAAGCTGATTCATCTGATGATGACCATGTTTTTATTGATAGCGAGTATTCGAGTTCTGATCAGGAAAGTTTAGGCGATGTAGAGCCAAATAGTTTTTTATCGAAAGATAAGACAGTATTGTGGCATCAAAAACCTGTTAGAACCAATTTGGGTCGCAATCGAGCAGAAAATATATTGAATAACTAGGTATGCAGCTAGCCGAATCACTGATATAAACAGTGAATTCATGATATTTTTTCCGAAAGCTATGAAAATATGATTTTGAAAAACTCAAACAGTGAAGGAAATACCGTTTTTGGAGATAGTTGGAAGGATTTGGATGCAACTGAACTTTATTCCTATTTTGGATGCTTGATTTTAGCGGGTGTTTATAAGTCAAAAAATGAAGCAACTGAAAGCTTATGGCATGAAACTACGGGTAGACCTTTGTTACGTGCAACCATGCCATTGAAAAGATTTGAAAATATTTCAAAAATTCTTAGATTTGATAAAAAAGAAACCCGGTCAGAAAGACGTATGAATGACAAATTTGCGCCAATCCGAGAATTGTGGGATGCATGGAGTGAAAGGTTACCCATGTTTTATAATCCATCAGAGAATGTGACAGTTGACGAACAACTACTTGGTTTTCGTGGTCGATGTCCTTTTCGCTAATATATGAAAAGTAAACATGCGAAATATGGAATTTAATTTTGGATAGCAGCTTGCAGCAAGTATTATTACGCTTGGAAAATACAGCCATATTTAGGAAAACAACCGGATGATGCTCCCGAAACAAATCAAGGTATGAGAATTGTACTAGATTTAGTGAAGGGTCTCAAAGGTCACAACATAACACTCGACAATTTTTTCACATCATATCAGCTTGGCCAAAAACTCCTGGAAAAATCTATAACAATGGTGGGTACACTAAGAAAAATTAAACCACCCAGAAATTTTGAATAGAAGATCTTTGCCACAATATACATCAAAATTTGTTTTTACAAAAGATACAACACTAATATCTTATGTACTAAAAAATATCGATGCGTAGTGATGCAAAGTACTCTACATTTGTCTGATAAAGTTATAACTAATGAACCTCAACGTAAACCTGAAATTATCAAATATTATAATGTCACAAAAGGCGGAGTGGATACTTTAGATAAAATGGTATCCCGTTATTCTACAAAAAGAAAATCTAGAAGATGGCCATTCGTTGTTTTTTGCAATATGTTAGGTATATCTGCTTACAATGCTTTCGTACTTTACAAGGAAGTTGATTTATCTTGGAATTGTAATAGTTTGAGTAAGAGACGTTTATTTTTGGAAAAATTAGGTGATAGTTTGATAAAACCTCAAATGCTAAGCCGACAACATTTACCTAGAGGACTTGCCGCGAGAAATATTATTCAGGAAGCTCAAAGCAACCAAGATGATGCTGGCGGATCTTCGAAGCCTACAGCTTCGAAAAGAGGCATGTGTTCTACTTGTCCTATCAGAACGGGGAAAATCACAATAAAATGTAATAAATGTAAAAATTATGTATGCAAAACCATGTAAAATATATTTGTCCTGCTTGTCATAATAATTTAAAAATTAAAGAAATTTATTATGTTAAGTTCATTTTATATTATTTTGGTTAAAATTTTGAATAGTTTTTTGAATTTTTATTTTTGTTTTATATATTTGAATGTAAATATAAAACTACTGAACTTAAAAAAATTTTTGTTTTTGTTACATTTTGATACAAAAATATATGGTAGACATTTTTGTCCTTAACGCGGTTAGCATTGGTATAACAGAATACCATTTGAAGGTTAACGATATATTTCGACAGTTTTCCTGTCATCATCAGTTAGGATAATAACTATATAAAGTAAGGATTTTAAACAAATTTATTAATTTTATAATTATACAAAAAAAAAAGATTTTTTTTAATTTAATAAATACATTTCATTCTTTTTAAAAATTATAATTAAAATAATATACTATTTATAAATTTTTGCATTTACAATTTAATTTAATAATTTAAAATTTTTTTATTAATTATTTAATTTAACAAACAACAATTAATACATACAATATACAAAAAATTATTTAAAAACATTTAAAATACAAGTATTAACTGCATTCTGCCCATTAATTTTCGGATTCAATGACGTTATCAACAACGCCTCACAATTTATTATACGTTCCCAATAATTATCAAAATTTTTTAATAAAATTTTAAAATCAGACATACCTATTTTACTCTTACCTTTATTGTGCTCACTAATATTGGTCAAAGCCTTCGGTCTACATTGCTCTCGAGCTCGAATACATAGATGACGGAAGTCTCTTCAATGTATGTGATATTACACCCATTACATGTAAACTGATAGACGAGATCGGAACATAATTCGACCGGAGTTTTAGATTTATTAATAAACATATTAAATTAATTAATATGTTTAATTAATTAAATCATTGCCATGTATGTTTAACTATTTATTCAAATATTATATTTATAAAATTTATAAGTCATTCATCTAATTTATACGTTTTTCATATTTTTCTGTTTCCTTATTGTTTCTAAATAAAGCTACAATACACATTTTACTGTTCTAATTGTCAATCCGATTTTATCACTATCATTAACTCTGTAATAATGTAAATGTTTTTTCTAATAAAATGAAAATTTAATTTTAAACTTCAAAAGTACATCAGAATATAAAATAATTATCTCGCTAAAATAAAATCATTCATATTTGTATCATCAGACAGGCAAAACTGAAAGTAATTTCCGTTTCTCGTCCAATGACTTTTCATGTTGTTCATTTTATTTTTCACGTTATTTCCACATAAATTCATTTTCATTTAATATTAAAGTCTTAATGATGTCCACAACTCATTATAAATACACCAGCTGTGTAATTTATTAGTTATTTTGTAATATAATGGTATTATATTAAACTATATTAAAAAGTAAGTAATATTAAAAATATGCTATAACCTTTTTTTAATTTAGAAATTTGATATGAGTTGGAATATTTTAATTTAATCTAAATTGAAGTCTCGAAAATTTGTTTGAAAAAATTGTTATGAAGTACATATTTTTATATTTGAATTTATTTATTTATCAATTGAAAACGAATAACTAATTATATTGCAACTAACAATTATTATTAACATTATTATTAATAACAATTATTATTAACATTATTATTAATAATAATTATTTATAATATTATTATAAAAACTTTTATTTCTTCCAATTTCACCACTAATTATTTTTTCCATTGAATTTATTAAAAAGAGAGTTTGAAGACTATAACTCAGTGATATATCGTTGTTCGTTGATACTCACGAATTTTCGGCACTGCCTCTTTCAAGTGAATTTGATCATTATTACATTTAATAATTATTGTTGGAAAAAATTAAATTTTTTTCGTATTTTATAATAAATTTATTGGTTTAATTATATTTTATTTTAATTACCCAAATAATATTTCCTATTATTTAAATTTTCTTTTCTATTATTTGATTAAATTTTAATTTTTTTAATATTTTATTTTATAAAATCAATTTTTTATATTTTAAATATTTTTTTAAATTTTAAATCTAATTAAATATTAATTTAAGTATTAATTTAGATGAATGTTGATGGACGTTTTAAGTTTTTTGATAGAAAGAGTCTCCGCGGCTAATCTTTGCAATGAATATTTGAACGCATCTTGTAACATTTTGCATTTTGTTTCGTGTAAGAGTGGTGCTGATTTGTGCACTTTATTCCAGTGTTCGAAATAATTGCTGGTTTTGCTCTTGACATGTTCGGTGAGTCTTGTTTGAACGTTCTGTGTGTTTCGCTTATGTACGATGCGTCACATCTTGTGCAAGTATTATGGTAAACAATGTTCTTTGAGAAGCAGAAACATTTGGTGGAGGATTGGCATATACAATTTCGATGAAATAGGTCTGATTTTAGAGATATTTGAGACTTACGAAGCTGTGATTTCAAAGGTGCAGCAGTTATAAAAATTGGGCGAATATGAACTGGCAGCACCATATTGCGAATGTAAACTCTGATTTTATTACATGTCCCTTTGTTTAAAAAAGGGAAGCGTACGTATATTACTGGCTTATTGACATGTTCTTTTTGTGTATTATGCCTATTAGAGTTATATTCACTCAAGAAGTATTTTTCTACGAACTTCTTTGGGCATCCATTTTGTAAGAACCGTGTTCTAAAGTTTTTTTGGGTTTCTTGTTTTTTCGTTTTGTCCGAACAGTTCCGTATTGCTATTTTTCTCTTTCCTACTAATAGAGCGATTTTTCGTTGGAGTGTTTATAGTTTAATAATAACAACATATTGCCAAAGTTTTCATTTTCTGGCCATTTGATGTATTAATGCCTAGTTTTAAAATAATGATAAAATCTCAATTTTCATACAATTTGTCTTTCAAATTTATTATAACAGTCACTAAATAATGGCATCGATTTAAATATAAGTAAAAACCCAAAATCCAAATTCAAACTAAATCAATCTTAATTGATCTTTTTTAAACAAACTAATTGGTTAATTTTTTTAAAATATAATTTTGCTAAAAATCATATAATTCTGTTTTATCAATTCAAACATTTTTAAAATTCTAAAAGTTGTAAAATTTTAAAATTTTCAAAATTGAGAATAGTTAAATTAAACAACATTTCAATAAATTTTTCACGAAAATGAAATTACTAATATTAATCAATTTCTTCAGTCGATAATGATCAGGAACTTGAGAACGGAGATGATAGGCAGTCATTCCAATGTTTGTGGTCTTACACCTATTACATATCTATCAATAACCAAGATCTGAATACAATCTAAGTAAGAACCGAAATCGACAAACTTCACAATTTATATCACACATAGCCAATTGATAGTTTTTTCTTTCATTAATTTTCTAAATGTGTTGAGAAAACAGAATTTTATGATTTATTAGCAAAACTACATTTAAAAAAAATTACTGAATTAGTTTGTTTAAAAAAGAGCAATTTAGATCGATGTAGTTTGAATTTCAATTCTACCTGACGATGATAGTGAGTCTGGTGAAATATATATTTATTAAAAAGCTATATATATATATATATATATATATAATAAATGTATTGAATTTTGCGTTTTAAATTAGATTGTTCTTTTAATATACATAATTCATTTTAATATAAAGTTAACAATTTTTTAGGATACCATGAATTTCCGGGTTCAGTTTTCTAGAAAATTCTTATGAAAACATTACAACTATTTTCAACTCAAAGGAGGAAAGATTTATGAAATAGGATTTGCATAAATGGATGGGAGGTTGATAAATGGTACCTCTGGGTAAAGACATGAATAATAAATAATTACACATATTTCATAATTACGGTACAGCAACTACACCAAACACCACCAAAAACCGTTTTCTATAATATAAGAAAATAATCAATAATCTTACATTATAAAAACATACATACTTACTTTGATTTCACGCTGACGTTCTCATTTATAATGCAGTGAGATACATCTTATACTATAGAAATCTAGAAAGTGGAAGAAAATTTAAAAACTGCACACAAGCAAAACATATACAAAAAACACATACAAACCTTTTATTCATAGAAATGCACCGCTGAGATACGTTTCTATAATAACTTTATTTTAGACAATTTTTAGAAAAAAAAAGATCGCTGAAAATATATTAAAATATATTTTTAATGAAATTATCATGAGCAGATGAATTTGGTTTTATGTCTTTTCAATCCAGATTTGATTTCCTAAAAGAAGCCCCTGATATTTAGCTCCGACAAAAATTTACAAAAATATTCGGCGATTTTTCCCAAAATGTTTTAGAAAAATACATATTTTTTGGTGATTGATTTATTTCTTTAATTATAATTAAAAATATATCTGACTCACATTTTTTCGAAATAATTCCAAAATACTTAAAGATAAATGTCATAAAATTCCTAAAAAAACCCTGAAAATTAATTAAAAGTAATTTATAATTATATTGTTGATTAAAAGTAATATTTGAGAACTTGAATAATAATCTCTTATCAATATGGATCAAAATTCAAGTCTTAAAATTTACTTAAAATTTAAAATCTTACCTGAAAGCCATTGTTAAATGACTAAAATAAATTTTCAAAATATGAGAAATTCATTAAATTAGAGTGAGCAATTGCTCTACACGCCAACTACCACTATAGAGTATGTATCTTAGTAGTGCTTGGTATATAATAGTGTACCTGCAGTGGTCAGAAAAGTCCTAGTATCAAAATCACAGTGATATCAAGTTCATACAAAATACTGAAAGAGCTAAATAAACCCGAAACTAGTCTGTCAATAGAAATCGCATTGAAATTTTAAAATAAACCTATATTGTTATTCTGTGAGTCTTTCAAAAACCAAATTTATTTGATTCTGTAGATAGTATTTTCATTCTACAAATTACAAGTAATATTAATTGTTACCCAAAAGTGGATTTGATTAATTCAGACAAATTTTAATTGAACATATTTCAACCTTGAACTGTCAACTTGAATTACAGTAATGCAAATTAATGAAATTTGCGCTAATGAAAAATTAATTGACTGAAAATTTATTTCTTGGCAGGTTCAATTACATACTTTGGAAAAAAATTTCATTTTAATTTTGTTATTTTTTATATTTTTATAAAATATTGTTATTACTATTGTTATTATTATTATTATTATTATTATTATTATTATTATTATTATTATTATTATTATTATTATTATTATTATTATTATTAATATTAATATTATTATTATTTGAAATTTAGACAAATAATAAATATTGGAAATAAAAAGTTAAAATCTGAAAATTCTCGGTTACAATGTGCAATTAAAAGTTGTTAAAACGAGTTCATCCATAATAAAATCAATATTATCATAAATTTGAGATTTTATTTCAATAAGTTTTCATAAAATTTATTTTTATTTATTTTTATAAATTATTAACAAATGAAGAAATCGAAAAACTTTATCTCTGATCATTTATAATAAAAGAATGTGGCAAATTAATTTAAAAATTTTTAATTTCAGTTTTTCTTTTATAAAAGATTTATAAAAGATTCAATTTTATTTCAGATATTCTACTATTTATTAATGAGTTAATTAAAAGAATGAAAATACAAAATTTATTGAAAAGATTTTCTGAAATATTAATAACAAACAAATAATTTTTAATAATCTTCCTTAATAAACTTTTTTTTAATTAAATATTAATTAAAATTATAAATAAAAATTTTATTAATAAATTAATTGATTAATTTGAGATTAAAACCTTCAAATAGTGACATGGTTTTTAAAATAAATTGTTTGTGAAAAAAGATTGTTTGTTTGTTGTTTAAAAATTAAAAGAAAACTAATTTAGTTTTGAAGGAATTTCTTTTGAATTGAACTTAATTTTGGACTTTTATAGTGTAGATTTATGATAAGTAATTTTGGAAATAAATTTGTGAATTTAATTAAAAAAGATTTCAATTTCATAATTGTTTTTGAGCTATCAATGGAAGATATATTATGGAACCTAAATGTATTGAAAAATACAAAGAGTAAGAAAAATCAGTAATTGAAATCGTAAATTTATTCCTATCAGTTTTTCGTTGGACATTGACTGCATTAATTCATGAATTTCCTTTAACTGTCTATTTATTAATTTCGATGGCTGAAAGATCTATTATGATATCAAGTGATACCAGCGACCAGAAAAAATAGAACTTTGATGATACTTCAAAAAATGAGCAACAACTGAATCATACGGGACTATCTATTCACATTGTGAATCTTGTTTATGCACCTCCAGCAGTTAGAGTGATAGAGCGACTACCAATAATTCTAGACAACATGCTACGGATTATGGAAGATGCTATAAAGAACCGAAAACCTTTATTTATATTAATACTAAACCAGAACCTACATTAGTAATATCAACAAAAGAACATCAAGAAGATGTTATTACTTTATTACAAGAAATGATGCCTAGGAACATATAGATCCTGTCCAACCAAAGAAAGTTATTTATAACAAGGTCAACTGTCATTAAATTCTTCTACCCTTTTCTAAATTGAATAATCTGCATATTGAATTAATTGGCTAATATTTGTAAAGAAATTTCTACACCTATTTTGTAAAACTTAGCATTTCTTGGTGTAAGATGTTGTTGCAACTTTATACATTTCTTACAGACGTTTGTAGTAATTGTTGCTTCAGTTTTTGTTTTTCATTAATAATAATATATTCATTAAAATATAATAAAAAATGAGATATAATTTATTGTTTGTTTCATGTCATTATGTCGCCGCGCGTATCAGCTATAAGAAAAAAAACAAAACTTGTATCAAAAAAATTTGTTTAAATTTAACGTTATTTAATTTCCTGTCGCTGCTTTATTGTTTGTTTATCTAAATTTAAATTTTCATTTATTTTCTTATTGACAGTCACATGGTTCTTCATTTACAAAACATCAAACGGAACAAATCCCAACACAGCCACAGAGAATGTCACATTTGTGGTCATAGTTTTATATTGTTCTCTTCTTCATTTTCTAAGCGACTGTGTGACACTTGCGGCAAAACGACATGTGAAAATTGTATTTCGCAATTATCTAAAGATGCAATTGAAAAGAATTCTTCTGAATCAGAAATTTCACAATCTTTGATCAAAAAATTATCAATCATCATCAGTTCTCCCAACAATGGCTTGAAAAATCGAATTACTATTTGCAAATATTGCTTTGAAACTAGAGAAGTAAGAGCTTAATTAATTTATTTTGGTATTTAAAATAAAATGGAACAATAAATTTATAAGAAATGATATAAAATAAATGTTGATGTCAGTAAATTAAAATAAATTTAAATAAAATGTAGGTCGAATGAAAAGTAGAATTGTGGTTATGAAATGATTTATTTGATTTATAATACCCAAAAAGTTAGTTGAAGTTGATAATATCTAGTGTGACTTTCATAATAACATTTGATTAACCATTCTTCTTTCGTTTTCAATCTTTTAAAATATTTTTCTCATTAAGTATCGAAACTAATTGTTGATAAAAAACTTGAAAATATGATTGATATTTTTAATCTTCCTTGTTCTTTGATAACAATTAAAGAATATATAAAAAACACATAGAAACACATGATTATAAATCAACAAGAAAGTATAGTAATATTATAAAGATAGAAAAATAAATTGTATACAAGTATAAAATAAATACAAGCACAATAATACATGCATTGTAAATCATAAGCTTATATACAGATATTATTAAAAAATTTATTGTATATAATATTTGTTCTTCATGTTTCAAAAACATTACTCGAAAGTGTGAAATTTTTATAGAAATTATTAACAAATATTATTCTATATACATATAATAGTGTATAAAATATATTAATAAAAATTATTCTTAATATATTTTATACACTATTATATGTATATAGAATAATATTTGTTAATAATTTCTATAAAAATTTCACACTTTCGAGTAATGTTTTTGAAACATGAAGAACAAATAAGGTAAATATAACATAGACCCTTTGTTAATATCGCAAATCGAACACATAAAAAACATTTTTCTTGGTTTTTCTAAATAATCATTCATTATTATTTCAATTGTATCAACATTTATCATGAACGATTGAATATTTATTCGATATTTTACAAGTCTGAAATCCTTGCATAACCAGTAAGTATATTAATCTCTGTAGGAACAATATCTATAAGAAATATTATTAAATTTCATAAGTTATTTATTGAATCTAAACATATTTGCGAAAGTCTCAAGTAATTCATGTTTAAATGATTTACTTAATTTGAATATAAATATAAAATAAAATGAATTAAATGATACCATAATTCTATTAATTATTGAAAAGGTTAGCGTACTGCCTGAAACATGTAAATGCAATTTTATATAATTTACCTTAAGTTCTATTTTAACAAACTTATGTTTATTTAAATGTTTCTAATTTAATCATACTTGTCAAATATGCGAGTGTTTATTATTTCAATATAAAAAAAGTAGAAATTTTATTTGGTTGTCAACAGATTACAAATTTTTTAAAGGGTAGTTCGTGAACTAAAAAATTTAAGAACCACTGTCATAGAGTAAAAAAATATTTTCATCATCACAATTCGTAATTTAATATGTAGATTTCAGTTCAAACTTTAAAAAATCATCTTGTAAATAAAATTCATCATTATCACCCATTATTTCGAATCGAAAAATAAATAAAATTATTTTTCCTTAGGATAAATCTTATGCTCTTTTTGACGTCAATTCCATTATAACAATAAAAATTAAAACATTATATTGATAGTATTTAAAGTTATTTATTTAATTAAAAAACTACAAAATCCAATCTATAAAAATTTATTTAATCAAATTTCTGGTGCTCAAATTTATACAGAAAAACAGTCATAAAAAATTATTTCAAATCATTTATATCTAGGTCGTTCTTATTATAAGACCTCAAATTCCAATTCAAAGATTCTTTAATTATAAATTTATTTAATTTTAATTAATTCATACCCAAACAGTGTTTTCCTTAACACATTTACGATTATATTATCAATTATTTATCTCTGTTATATATTACTATTTAGATTTTACTCAAATATTTTGTTTTAGTCAATTAAAAACATTTAAATGAATATTATATAAATGTATATAGACTTAACATCTCATATTAATTTCACATTTTAATTTTAAATAAATTTTTAATCTCTGTAAATTTGATTATGAATTATTTATAAAATTGTTCTATTTAAAATATTTCACGTTAACTAGGAAATGATATTTGAAATTAGATACCTTCTCATAAATTTATTTTAATGAATTTTGAGTAGATTTGGAAAAGATCCGGAGCTTGGAAAATCCAACAGTTGCCTGACTTTTGTTTACCTACAACTAATAATGTTTGTCCTCATCCGGATTCATGTTCAAAGGTTATTCTGAACACCCAGGTCACAAATATTGATTCTGCAAGTTGGGAAACCTACCGCCGACCACCAAAATGGTCAACAATGAAAGACAATCGAGAAATAGGTTAGAAAATTAGATAAACTAATGTAACTAAAAACGTTCTATATTGTAATTAAAATGTTTAATAATTTATGTTTCAGTAAATAAGATTGAAATGTTCAGTAAAAAAGATTATAAAGTGTAAAGTAAAAAGGATTGCAATACACAATAGATAAATTTTAATTCAAATTTAAAAAAATAACCTTTTTGGTGACATTTTAAAAAGAGTTTAAAACCTTTTTTAAAACCTATAGTCAAATATATTGAAAATATTTAAATAATAGAAATTTTATTGGGTTAACAATGCTTTATTGGCCTTCCAGAGTATGCCACGCTGAACAGTTTATCCAAAATACTGAACATTTAAATAGCATCTAAAACAGACAATTTAATTACTGAACATTTGTTTTAATTACTAGCATTTATTCAAATTATTGAACATTTATTTAAATTACTGAACATTTAAATAATTTTACTGAGTATAAAAATACTGAACATTTAAATCGCACCCTAAAGATGTTATTAAATAACATGAAATAATTAAAATATTGATATAAAATATTTTGACTTAAGTTTGTTAAAATTTGTGTTTTTAAATATTTCAATGCATATTATAATTCGTCGATAGTTCATTTCATTATGGTTTGAAATAAATATTATTGTATGGAATAAAATATATAAATATTATTCTATTGTATTATTGTTAAGGTCATTGATAAAAATTTAAAATTCAACCCATACACGAAATGTTTTTAGTATAAATAATTTATATGCGAAATCTTGCGGTTTGAAATCATTTTCAAATTTATTAAATTTTTTTTCAAAATTCAAAAAGCCGTTAAAATTTGAAATCTAATTCTGTAAAATTTAGTAGTGCGTTTATTCCAGGCACACAGGTATGTCATAGAAATGATAATGTTATGGCAAAAGGTACTGTAAAATTTTATGTAATATTTTTAGTACGGTATAGTAGAGAAAAAGAATAATTATTCTGGAAGTTAAGTCGATGGAAGTGTCACCACTGTACCAACCTTCCCCCTTTGGAAAATAACTATGTCGACTCAGAATTTTATGTAGGTCACAAATATATGTGTATACAAAAGATGCTTAGTTTCCATGGAAATGAGATCCAAAGTCCCTAAATGAAAATATAGGTCACTCCGTAATATAAAAGTTTATATATATTATGAAACTAAGACAAACTTATAATATAGAATTAAAATCGTATCACATAACGAGACAATGATTAACATCATCAAATGTCATTTCTTAAGCCGAGTTGTAAGTGAATCGGCTCTTCTACAAAAACAATAAATAGTTCTACAAAGCGCTGGAAAGTTCTAAATAAATATGCTTCACAATTAACTTTAAAACCATTAAGTGCTACTTGATGGACAAGTTAAGTATATGCGTTATAACTTATGAAATTTAAAATTTGCAAAAATTATGATGCATCCTTCCAAAAAACAAAGAAGCATAGACTAAAGTTAAAGCAAAAACATTAGCAAAAAATATTAAAATTACAAAACATTAAATCTATATTGCGTGCCACATCATACTACAGTTCTCTAATTTACGAATTTGCTTAAGTTACTTTGTTACATTGTGTGGACCGCATGTTGATTGTATCCATTAAAATTAACTAAAAATTAGATATTCAAATATTTATATATTTATTTTTCAAAATATTCAAACAAGTGGATTATTTTACGCCAACAATATCTTGAGTAAGAAAACATCATTCTACAATCGTTTTACTAATTTAAATTATATAATTATATTATAGTTAATTAAATTAGAATTTAATAAATATGGTACATTTAAATTGTTAATATATTATTTTCAATTATTATTTACATACCATATTTATTAAATTCTAAATTAATTAAGTTGAACAATATGCCTTGTTTAACATTCCTTACAGCCCTGATACCAGGGAAGCTAAAAAAATTCAGATATTAAATTTTACATTTCTTAGAAGTCTATGAAGGTCATTCTTTAAATGATACAGCAAATAATTTTACATCAGATATTCCAATTCAAAGAAATGTTTACAATATATTACATATGTATTAGTGCTGTACTGAGCAGGCTTTTTTGCTGAGTATCGAGTAGTTGAAGGCCACTTTTGCCCAACCGAGTACCGATACTGAGTAATTGAAGCGGTATAAATTTTATTTTACATTTTTGAATTTCTTGAAATTTTTATAATTGAATAAATTTAATGATTAATTATGGGATTCGAATGATGTTTATTCACTTAAACACCTTATTGTTTATTGTTAAATTTAGTAAAACTTTTTGCTGTGATTACTGCTTAGATCACTGAATGACATGGATGATTCTTCTTGTGAATTTATTTGATGTGGTCTCACTGGTGGCATATGGAAATTATTCTAGAATTGAAGTGGATGCTTGGCATTACTTGCTTATACGAAAAAGAATTTGAACCGTCAACTTCACAAATGAAAACTGAAAAATTGAAAATGACATTATTTCTAAGAAATTTTGTTTGTTACTGATTACTGAACTTTCTGTACTTCTAGTATACTACTAAACTACTAGTCTAGACTCTAGTATGAACTATTAATAACTATTGAGTGAGTACTGGGTAGTGACCTAGTCCTCCAGACGTTCACCGTCAGGTATTGTTGACGCGGTTTGTAGTTTAAGTTTATCAATGTCCTTTTTCAATACGCTAAAATCAGCACGTGGACAATAATATGGATGTCATTAAATTTATTTCAAATAATCACAAATTCCAATGAATAAGAAAACTACAAAAGAAGACCTGCGAAGAAGACAAATAAGAAACCAAAAAGTGAAATTATCACTTTTTTTATCAGGTATTACTTTTTTTCAATACTCGGCATCGGCGCCAGTGGTAAGCCGCGTACCGAGTTTTGCCAAGTATGTCCAAATTGCCAAAACCGAGTAGCCGAACCGATATTCAACGAATATTATAACCAAACTAAAAATTAATTGTCTGATTTAGGAAATGGTCTGAAGTCGCCAAAGTACCTGGTCGCCAAGATAAAACATTTGTTATTTTAATTTTAATATAACGGTCACTATTATGAGGATTTATTTAACGATAGAGTAGTTATATTGTGTAGAAGAAATTGTAGGATTCAACAGATTCCAAAAAACTTGTTTGGAACAGTTGGAGTCTTTTTTATAAGATAGTTATTATATGCGAAAGTAAATATTATATTACAATGCTTATTTTACAATCGCAATAAAAATTAAAAGAAACCTTTGTTATTTTTTTGGTAGTTGATTCACAGTTTTCGTATCAGATAGATTTACGGATCGTCGTAGAATAATTTAGGATCGATGACTATTTTTTTCTCTTTTGTTAATTTACAACTTTCGTATTTGAAAAGTTTATAAGCCGTCGGAGAATAATTTAGGACGAAAAATTGATATTCTCTTCTTTATTAGTTTTCAACTTTCTCGGTTATGAATTCTGGATAATTAAAATTTTAAAAGTTTCACGACTTAATGGTTATCTGATAATTAATTATCTTAATGTTTCTTTTGATCCTTTGACTGGTTTCTGGTTGCTTGAATTTTGTTGTTTTTCTTGGATATTTGAATTTTATATTTTTCGGTTCTTATCCTTTGAAGTTTTAGATTCTGTATCTTTTTATTTTTTCGTTTCACGAATTTGATTTCTCGATAAATTTATGTCGTATTATTTTTTTTGATTGATTTTTATGAATTTTTGTAATTCACTATAGTAATTATTTACTCTAAAGAATTATTCTATATAGTACTATTTTAATATTATAGTATCCTAAACACCATAATGTTAAGAATAACTTTATATTGTTATTCCTATTACAATTACATATTTATTACAAAAAACAAAATATTATAAAACAAAAAATATTATATATATATACTTTATATTTTGTTNCATTAGCAAAAAATATTAAAAAATTACAAAACATTAAATCTATATTGCGTGCCACATCATACTACAGTTCTCTAATTTACGAATTTGCTTAAGTTACTTTGTTACATTGTGTGGACCGCATGTTGATTGTATCCATTAAAATTAACTAAAAATTAGATATTCAAATATTTATATATTTATTTTTCAAAATATTCAAACAAGTGGATTATTTTACGCCAACAATATCTTGAGTAAGAAAACATCATTCTACAATCGTTTTACTAATTTAAATTATATAATTATATTATAGTTAATTAAATTAGAATTTAATAAATATGGTACATTTAAATTGTTAATATATTATTTTCAATTATTATTTACATACCATATTTATTAAATTCTAAATTAATTAAGTTGAACAATATGCCTTGTTTAACATTCCTTACAGCCCTGATACCAGGGAAGCTAAAAAAATTCAGATATTAAATTTTACATTTCTTAGAAGTCTATGAAGGTCATTCTTTAAATGATACAGCAAATAATTTTACATCAGATATTCCAATTCAAAGAAATGTTTACAATATATTACATATGTATTAGTGCTGTACTGAGCAGGCTTTTTTGCTGAGTATCGAGTAGTTGAAGGCCACTTTTGCCCAACCGAGTACCGATACTGAGTAATTGAAGCGGTATAAATTTTATTTTACATTTTTGAATTTCTTGAAATTTTTATAATTGAATAAATTTAATGATTAATTATGGGATTCGAATGATGTTTATTCACTTAAACACCTTATTGTTTATTGTTAAATTTAGTAAAACTTTTTGCTGTGATTACTGCTTAGATCACTGAATGACATGGATGATTCTTCTTGTGAATTTATTTGATGTGGTCTCACTGGTGGCATATGGAAATTATTCTAGAATTGAAGTGGATGCTTGGCATTACTTGCTTATACGAAAAAGAATTTGAACCGTCAACTTCACAAATGAAAACTGAAAAATTGAAAATGACATTATTTCTAAGAAATTTTGTTTGTTACTGATTACTGAACTTTCTGTACTTCTAGTATACTACTAAACTACTAGTCTAGACTCTAGTATGAACTATTAATAACTATTGAGTGAGTACTGGGTAGTGACCTAGTCCTCCAGACGTTCACCGTCAGGTATTGTTGACGCGGTTTGTAGTTTAAGTTTATCAATGTCCTTTTTCAATACGCTAAAATCAGCACGTGGACAATAATATGGATGTCATTAAATTTATTTCAAATAATCACAAATTCCAATGAATAAGAAAACTACAAAAGAAGACCTGCGAAGAAGACAAATAAGAAACCAAAAAGTGAAATTATCACTTTTTTTATCAGGTATTACTTTTTTTCAATACTCGGCATCGGCGCCAGTGGTAAGCCGCGTACCGAGTTTTGCCAAGTATGTCCAAATTGCCAAAACCGAGTAGCCGAACCGATATTCAACGAATATTATAACCAAACTAAAAATTAATTGTCTGATTTAGGAAATGGTCTGAAGTCGCCAAAGTACCTGGTCGCCAAGATAAAACATTTGTTATTTTAATTTTAATATAACGGTCACTATTATGAGGATTTATTTAACGATAGAGTAGTTATATTGTGTAGAAGAAATTGTAGGATTCAACAGATTCCAAAAAACTTGTTTGGAACAGTTGGAGTCTTTTTTATAAGATAGTTATTATATGCGAAAGTAAATATTATATTACAATGCTTATTTTACAATCGCAATAAAAATTAAAAGAAACCTTTGTTATTTTTTTGGTAGTTGATTCACAGTTTTCGTATCAGATAGATTTACGGATCGTCGTAGAATAATTTAGGATCGATGACTATTTTTTTCTCTTTTGTTAATTTACAACTTTCGTATTTGAAAAGTTTATAAGCCGTCGGAGAATAATTTAGGACGAAAAATTGATATTCTCTTCTTTATTAGTTTTCAACTTTCTCGGTTATGAATTCTGGATAATTAAAATTTTAAAAGTTTCACGACTTAATGGTTATCTGATAATTAATTATCTTAATGTTTCTTTTGATCCTTTGACTGGTTTCTGGTTGCTTGAATTTTGTTGTTTTTCTTGGATATTTGAATTTTATATTTTTCGGTTCTTATCCTTTGAAGTTTTAGATTCTGTATCTTTTTATTTTTTCGTTTCACGAATTTGATTTCTCGATAAATTTATGTCGTATTATTTTTTTTGATTGATTTTTATGAATTTTTGTAATTCACTATAGTAATTATTTACTCTAAAGAATTATTCTATATAGTACTATTTTAATATTATAGTATCCTAAACACCATAATGTTAAGAATAACTTTATATTGTTATTCCTATTACAATTACATATTTATTACAAAAAACAAAATATTATAAAACAAAAAATATTATATATATATACTTTTACTTATATTTTGTTTGTAAAGTAAATGTTTAATTTGATTAAAATTTTAAAAGTTTTTTTAAAAACAAAAATAATCGGAAACTACAATTTTAAAATTAAATGAAGATCCAAAAAGCAGATAATTCAAACAAAAATAGATCTAAGTATTCATATTCATATCCGAACTGTTTTCTTCGGCAGATTGAAGAGGACTATCTTTCAGTCGAAAATTCTCTTTTCAAATAAACTAATTCATTAATTTATTTTGTTTATAATAAACTTGCACCAAGGGCTTTTTACCGTTGTTTTTGCAATTGTTTACATTTGATAATAAATATTTATTGTCATTAATTTTTTAAAAGTTTTAAAATTTCAATTACTAAGTTTTTTTCTTAGTCTTGTAAATAATTTTTCTATTAATAATAAATTTTCTAATAATAATATTTTTGTATGTCGAAATAAATAACTTGGAAACCTAATAACAAAATTATCCAAATAATAAATATAAATTACATAAAAGGTAATACAACCATGGTAATGCCTGATTAAATACTTATGTAATAATTGTTCTGCTAGCCATAACTAATATAGTGTTTATGTTAAAATATAAGGTTTAAAATTTCTTTATATATTCGCTAAGAAAAACGAATGATATCATGGTGCAAAATTAACGAACTCTGGTCCTTATATTAGTAGTATATCAATTATTGGCGCAAAACCCCCAGCCTGCCACTTAAACGTATATAAATTACCGAAGACAATGTATTAGGATTCAAATTGAGAAAGGCAAAAATACAAGGCAAAATAAAAGGATAACAGAGCGAGACTTGTAATTATAATATCATTGTATAAAAAGAAATTTGAGAAAGGGTAATTATCACTAATCTCTCTATTTTGCAGCTTCTCATTCCCTTCGTAGCTATTAGTAGTAAAACAAGGAAAATTTGAAATGAATTATTGTCACACAAATTTTGATACAATCTGAGAACAATTTTTGAATGCTTCATAAATCATAAATGCTATTTTTATTTATTTATTTTTGTTATTCATACTAATTTAATTGCATATTTCTAAAGGAAAAAATTATTTTCAATGATGAAAATTAAAAACTTCAATAACTTTACAGGCAACCCTAGAATAACAAGGTATATGAATTACGTTTAAAAATTTCTTTTGCTTTTTAAATTACTCTGGTTAAATAATTATTTATAATTTGGAATATATCTTGTGAAAATTAAATTTTTTTCAAAAATTCCAAATCTTGTACAACCACATCATTTGATTTTTGTCTATTATATACTTTAATTTGCAATAGATAAAGTTTAGGAATAAAATCTTGCAAAATCTTGAACATAGAGAACTCAAAAACCTTTAAATACGTATGTAGGACATTAGATTAATTGATAAAATATATTGATCATTATTGGTTTTATCAATATCTTTAAAAAAGATCGAGTAAATTTGAGCAATTCCAACGTTTCAATTTCTATTGGATGATCGAATTCCACATCTTTGTACAAAGTGTATTTGACGTTTTTGAGACTGTTTCACTAAAACGTGTAATGTTTAATATGGGCCCTTGAATATTTTAATTCTGTAGTTTGATTAACAATTTTATACAAAATATACTGAAATACATATTTACTTATAATTAATATGCATTTTCCATTTTTAACCCTTTCGGTGGATTTGACGAGTCTCACTCGTTGTCTATATAAAATAAATGTATTCTTCATGAAATTACAATAAAACTAAATACATTCCATGTTAAAAAAACTTAAAATAAATCGGGACCAAAGAAATTAATAAATTTCCAAAAATAATGAATAACGGATTTATTTGAAAAAAACAAGGTTAAACAGAGAGCATATGTGGATATAAAAATTTCATTAAATGCGATGTTTTGTATGAAAATGAAAAGAATTAGTTTTATAATTTAATTTTAAATCAATTTATCCTTATTGCAAAAAAGAATTAAGTTGACTAAAGTTTATTTGAAGTGTCAAGTAAAACACGTCAGCCATTAATTTACACCAACCGGCAATTGATTATCATCAAATGGCCATTGATTTGCAAATTTAATAATATAAATATTAACTTACCTATAATAAATGTGTGTGTGTGTCATAGCCAGAAGGGACATTGAATTAGCTAGGTGACATTAAATTGGCTATTACACTATAGAAAGATAGAAAAAATTGCTATTGGAAGAAAAATAAATACATACAAACACGGTTCACAAAATTTCTATAATAAAAAATACACACTATAGAACAGGGATATTCAACTGGCGGCCCGCGGGCCTCATCAGGCCCGCCGAAATTTGAAAAAGGCCCTTTCAATATCTTGGAATGCGTATACAAAAGGCGGTCTATTTAGATTCAAACCCGATCAAAATAGTGTTTTTATTGTTTTAACGGTAGAAGAAATTGGGAATTCGTGTAAATTGCGATAGTTTTGCAATAATAAAAACTTGCAAAAAACACCAAATTATTGAAAATGTGTTTGTAAGTTTGAATAGAAAACGGGGTTTACTTAATATTTAATAAAATTAATATGTATTTAAGTGGCTGTGATCATTTAAATTTCTTGGAAAATGCGTCTAACACCAGAAAAAATAAAAGAAAAAATGGCAATAAAGTTATTAATTTAAAATGCGCCAGGAAAATACATAATAATATAAAAATAAATGGTAAACATTATAATACTTGGTAATAAAATAACAATCACTAAAACCAGTTTATTTTTGTTACTTTGTAATCCGTTACAAAACTAACTACTTTTTAATTGATACGGCCCTCGATTGCCGCTATAAGAAAAATTTGGCCCTTCATAATATTTAGTTGAATACCCATGCTATAGGACATTGATTTATCATGCGGACATTCAATTAGCTAAAGATTTTCAATTTAAAATTAATTAATTATAAAAAAATATACGAGAATATGTCAGAAACTTCATCAGAATCGACTATTTCATTACAAGAAATTCATAGATGAATGCTCTTCAATACATGGACGAACAAGAGATTCGGTAGATCACGAGTAGGCAATAGAATTTATAACAATATGCCAACAAATCGAGATCCCAATATCCAAAGATGAGCTAATCCATTTACAATAATATATCTGCATTGACTATTCAAATAGAAAAGTTGCCATATAATCCATTTTTGAACCCCATCGAAAGTGTTTAGCAAAATTAAAAATGGGATAAGGACTAAAGTTAGCGAAATTGAAGCTGGAAAACGGGAGAGGGTAGATTAGGGGATGGTGAAGAAGACAGTGAGCAAGAAATTGTTAGAAAATGTGTAGAAAGGGTCGTAAAACAGACAAATGTGGAAAAACGTAAAATATTAATTAATTAATTAATTAATTGGGTAATGGAAAGCCCGAGCCAATGGAGAACCCGAGCGATGAAGAAAACCCGAGCACGGCAATTTGGAAGGGTAAACAAACGAGGAATTCAGAGGGCAATTATCCAAAAAACCGGATAAACGAGGGTAAACAAAAGAAGGGGAATTACGAAGAGGGTCAACAAAAATAGTCAATTAAGGAATGATAACTAAAGAAGTCAAAACCAATTATGTCAAAAATGGGGCAATTACAACGATTATGGGAGTATATAAGGAAACTCAAAATTCACATAATCGGCAATAGCCTTAGGTAGGGAAGAGGAAACAGACGATAGGAGTTCGAGGAATAAAATAAAAAGAAAAAGGAATTATAAGAGAATTTAGGAGTCTGAAAGGAATATTAAAAGAGTTCGGATCAGAGAGCGGAACCAAACAAAAGGTGAAACTTATTTTTTAAATAGTACAAGGTCGAGACCTTCCAAAGCGGTGTTCGATCTGAAATTGTGTGAGAATTGTGATTAACCAACAGTGTGATTAATTGTTGAGAGTTGTGAATTGTTATAAAACAAATATACGTTGGGAGTTTGTGTTTATTGATTTTGGAACACGTGGAATCAGAGTAACCAACGGTTGATTTTGATATCATAAAACCCAACATATTTATATTATAAGCTGTAATCATGTATTTTATTTTTATTGATTTATTGGTTTTTTGTGATATCTTATATAAAAAAATAAACCCATTTACAATTTTATTTAAAGTTATGAATAATACTAATATATTCTTATTTTAATTTTCTGAGCGTTATTATTATTTATTATCATTATTGTTGTTATTATCATTATTATTATTATAGTTATTATTATTATTATTATTATTATTATTATTATTATTATTATTATTATTATTATTATTATTATTATTATTATTATTATTATTATTATTATTATTATTATTATTATTATAGTTATTATTATTATTATTATTATTATTATTATTATTATTATTATTATTATTATTATTATTATTATTATTATTATTATTATTATTATTATTATTATTATTATTATTATTATTATTATTATTATTATTATTATTATTATTATTATATTATTATTTAAATCAACATATGTTGATTATTTTTTTTAAGTTCACTGTGGCACAATTCAGATTTATTTTTTTCACTGGGTGCAAGATCAATTGTTCGTGCGCAGTTCAGATCAACCATTTGGTTTATTATTTACTCTGTAGAAGAAATCAACCATATGGTTGATTGTGTTTGTTTTAGTATTCCAGAGAAAGAATTTTTTCTAAATTGCATTTTCATAACTGCTAAATGAAATCAATGTGCCTCAATTGTTTTTCTTCTGCATGATTGTTTATTTTGTTTTTTATTGCAATATGTGCACGTTATTCTTAAAAGGGAAATTTTATTTTAACAGAAGAGTGTATTGACATTGGAAATGGAATGTCAACAAGGATTTTTTATATAATTTGACTGATTTCTCAGTCAAATCACCCAAAAAATAAAAGCTTCTAAGAAGATTTATATTATTATTATTATTATTATTATTATTATTATTATTATTATTATTATTATTATTATTATTATTATTATTATTATTATTATTATAAGTATTATTGCAATTTCAGATACAAATATCGATGAAAATCAACCAATCGAACCTGCATTTGAAAGATTTTCCTTTAACCCATTTGAGGATGAATTAAAGGAATCCATCAGTAAAAGTATGCGTTATTTAATTAATATAAACCGAATGATAAATATTCGTCAAAAATGAACTCAAAGTTTTTGAGATTATTTTTTCTAAATTCCTTTTGATAATTTTCTATCTCGAAATTTAAAAATTTAGTAATAATTTTAAAAGTGGTTTTTATTTTTTATTGTTTAATAAGATATTTCGATACTAATAAAATTTTTAATAATATTTAATGATATTTTCGGTTAATTTGGATTCAGTGGTTTCATCAAAATCACATTAACTTTTAACGTAAGCCTTATATGATAGAAAGCATGAAGTTTTATAAAATTAAACCTAAAATTTAATAGATCCATTTTCAAAATAAAATATACATTTATCAGTTAACAAAATAATATTTCGTAAATGTAGCCATCCAAATATTAAATATAAACTGTTTAATATTAGGATAGTTTGTTTAAATATTCAAACTTTATTATTAAAATATATTTTGAAATGTCAGCGTGTTCTTCTCCCAACAATGGTGTCAGAAGTGGGATCTGAACCCACGCCTCCAACAATGGTGTCAGAAACGTGATTGATGAAAACAGTCACATCAGAACCAAGATCCCGCAGTATTTTGAAAATGCTGTAACTTGGTTTGCTCAAGTAGATGCTGCATTTCAAATGGCAAACATCAAAAGTGAAAAAACAAAATACTTGCATCTTTTGACCAGTCTACCACCAAGAATATTAGAAGAATATTCAGATGCATTGAAACCGAACAGTCAGAACCCATACTCTCTGCTCAAGGAAACAATCATCAAAGAAACAGCGGAGTCGACTTCAGAAGCTGCAACAAAGATTTTCCAAAGACAAGAATTGGGAGATAGGAAACCAACACAACTACTTAGAGAATTGAAGAAGAACTTTAAAATACTAGAACCAGATGCCGACGCATCAAAGAGCAACATCTTACGGCATCAATTTATTAAAAGTATGCCAAATCAAATTCAACATTTTCTGATATCGAGCAACGCTGATCTGGACGAACTAGCAGCAATTGCCAACACCCACACGTCACTAAACCAATGCCAAGGACTCAACGCAGTTTCCAACAGCAACGAAGAGTACCGAAATACAATTCAGAAGATGCAAGAAGAAATCAATGTCCTCAAACAAGTTCACCACAGACAAAGTGACAACTCCGAACTTTGCTACTACCACAAACGATTTGGCAGGCGAGCCATGAAGTGCCAAAAACCCTGCTCATGGAAAGAAACTCAAACGTCGGGAAAAGCCAACGGATCTCAGTAAGTCCGGCGACTGGGATCCTAAGTGTACAATCAATGCCGTTAACAATCAAATCAATCTTCACAGTGCCAGCAAAACATATGAGTAATTGTTTTCACTTTCTAATTGATTCAGGTGCAGATGTGAGCGTGCTACCATCAAAACATTTCTCTGCAGATTCCGGGACACCCAAAAATCACCTGATATCAGCGAACAACTCAACAATTACTGTATTCGGCCAAAAACGAATACAATTAACCATCGAAGGACTATCAGGTCAATTCGAGTGGATATTTACAGTTGCCGACGTCAACAGGCCGATCCTCGGAGCCGATTTTCTTGCACATTATGACATACTAACAGACTGTAAAAGAGCTCAAATCAGAAGAGGATCTCAAATCGCAACGGGGAATGTCAACAAAACACTCCAATCTATTTGTCCTATGACTGACATCGCACTGAGAATCGACACCACTGGCCCCCCGATTGCACAGAGAGCACGTCGACTGGGTGGAACAATTCTCAAATCCGTTCGACGAGAATTTGACATACTATTAAAGAAAAATATCATTCGTGAGAGCAAAAGTGAATGGGCATCTCCTCTAGTAATTGTCAAAAAGAAAGATGGGACTCACCGTCCTTGTGCCGATTACAGACTACTTAATGCTGTAACAAAAGCAGATAGGTACCCATTACCCAGAATCTCAGATATTCTAGATCAAATTGGAAAAAGTGCAATTTTCTCAACACTTGATCTTGAAAAAGCTTATCATCAAATACCAATACGGACCGATGACATCAATAAAACTGCAGTCATCACGCCATTTGGACTTTATGAATACACAATGATGCCTTTCGGTCTAAAAGAATGCTCACAAACCTTCCAAAGACACATAGACAAAATTCTCCGACCATACAGGGAATTCACTCTCTCCTACATTGACGATATAATTGTATTCTCCAGAAACATGGAAGATCATCAGAAACATCTGGACATAGTAAGGAATCTGCTTAAAGACCACTCATTAAAGATAAAGGAGGAAAAATGCTCAATTGCTCAGAAAGAGGTCAATTTTCTTGGATTCAACATATCGTTTTCGGGAATAAGACCAAATCCTGCAAAAGTTCAAGCACTAATCACGTATATTAAACCGAACAATGCTAAGGGTCTTAGACGGTTCATTGGAGCAGTCACGTTCTACCAATGGATGATACCAAACTTATCAGAAACAATGGCACCATTGCACAACATGGTGTCAAGAAGTTCAAAAAATAAATCTAGTCTGACATGGACAGAGACAGAGTCGAGGGCATTTGAAGACTCCAAACAGAAACTAATAAATATAACCAAAGTCATTTCCCCAGACTTCGACAGAAAGTTCATTCTGTGTACTGATGCGTCAAACATAGGAGTCGGTGCCAGTCTTAACCATGAACGGTGCGATGGAAGCCTTCAAGCAATATCATTTTTCTCAAGGAAACTCAGCTCAACAGAACAAAAATATTCAACATTTGACAGAGAGCTGCTTGCAGTTTACCTGTCCGTTAAAAACTTTAAGCACTACCTGGAATCAAACGAATTCTGTCTAAAAACTGATCATAAGCCGCTCATTCACATGAGTTCGATGAAAAACCCTTCAAATCGCCAATGGCGATGGATCAACTACATTTACCAGTTTAACTTCAACATTCATCACATAAGAGGTCAAGACAATCAAGTTGCTGACTTTCTATCGCGACAAATGGAGACAGAACCTCAAGAAGCCATAGTTAATAATATCAAGCTAACAGAATTAATCATCCAACAAAAAGACGAATCCTTTATTAAATCACTGAAATCAACGACCTTGAAGTTACAGGAAACTGAAAATGGCGTTCTTGTGGATGTCAACAACAACATCGTCAGGATAATTCTACCCGAAGTCTTTAGACGGCTAGAATTCAACCGTCTACATAACATATGCCACCCTGGGGCAAATGCGACGATCAAAATGATTAAACAGAAATATGTTTGGCCAAAAATGAGAAGTCAGATACGTAAGTGGTGTAAAGAATGCGAGTCATGCCAAAAGAACAAGATAAATAGACATACTAAATCAAAACTAGGACAACTACCAGACAGAGGTAAATTTAAAATAATTCATATTGACATAGTAGGTCCATTGCCCTCAGTCAACAACAAAAGGTTTCTTTTGACAATCATTGACAGATTCTCCTCATGGCCGGAAGCCTTTGCAATAAATGAAATAAACAGCTCAAGCATAGTTAATATACTCGAAAAAGAATGGATTCCTCGTTATGGAGTCGCCAGAAATTGTCATTACTGACAATGGCAGACAATTTGGTCTCATCAACTTTCAAGGAGCTGTGCTCAAAATATGCCATCGAACATCGACATACAACTGCATACCATCCTCAATGTAATGG
>CAUHTR010004089.1:0-36228 GCA_959609185.1 Schmidtea polychroa | reverse complement strand
GCCTTTTTAAAATGTTATTGTCAGACAAGTTTATTTAAAAAAAGTCTCTGTCAGACAAATCGGCCTGACACAAAGTATGTTAAAAAATGTGTTGTCAGACAAAATCTGAAATTATTAATGTATTTTCAATATAAACTTGACTGACTGTGGATCTAAAAGAAAATTTCAACGTGTATTATAGAGGTGACTAGATTTCGGAATTGGGTGTAGTGTACTGGTAGACAAATATTACTGACACGGTACGAAGAGAAAATTTTCAAAAATTGTTGTGGTGCTAGCGGCAAAGTACTCTCAGTCAAAAATGACTCACATGGCACTGAGAGTGTTACAAATATACACCATAAAATAATATTTAAATTTTAACATCTACTTTTCATATTTCAATTGACGGTTCTGTCACCTAACAAAGAATGAAATCTACTTCTATAGATCAATAAATTCTAATTTTGCACAAATTTTCAGTAAATCCTCTATTAAATATTTGTACATTGCTTTCCTTACAAATATTTTGAAATCTCGGTAATAGGATGACAATAAAAGTCTCTAAGTATTTAATTTAATATTAATATGTTTAATTTTTTGGAAATTTTAAGTTTTTATTTTTTAGCACTTAGAGCACAAGGATATTTTAAATATCTCACTAAATAATTATAAATATTAGCTGTATAAATGATAGAAAATTTGATTCTTAATTTTAATTGGTTTATTTTCTAAACAATGCATCATGAAAGCTTTTGCCATTCAATCATAAACAAAAGAAATTTACAACGAATTTAGAGAAAGTATATCAAGTTTTGAATTTCTGTCATAACGGTTTCAGGCAACTTATCAGTCAAAATGTTAAGAAGAAACGTTTGTTTCTCCTTTCAATTTTGACAAATTTTATTTTTAATAAATAGTTTTGATCAGTGTTTTCCGAGGGCAATTTTAAATTTGAATTTTTCGGAAGTTAATGGCAACCTCCATTTAAATTAATAGCGATCTATAAATTACTTAATAACGGAAAAGGTGTCTTTTCTATCAATACCGGTCATAAATAATAATGATTGTTGTAAATATTTCAAAAACACTTACCTTACATGAATAGGAAAAAATTAAAATAAATTTCATACTGAAGTAAGATGGCTTTCAAAACGAAATTGCTTAAAAAGATTTATGGAACTATTTGATGTTGTAAGTGATTTTTTGTACGACAAACCCGAAATGATGTTTATTTTGACAGTTGATGGGAAACCAATTTGAAGTTGTTTAGCAGATATTTTCAAAAAACTAAATATATTAAATATCCAGCTTCAAGGAGCATATGAAACTGTTATTGATGCGAAAGCAAAGATATTTGGGTTTATTACCAATATTAAATTATTTCGGAAAGATACCTGTAAGAAAAATTTTAAAAGATTTTATTAGCTCCAAAAGTGCGATGTCACATATGACGCTATACTTGTCATTGTCAATCACCTAAAAGTTTTGTCAGCCGATTTGACAGAAAGATTTTCAGATTTAAAAGAAATCGACTTTTCAGCCTGGATAATGCAGCCAATGTTGGCGGATCTATCAGTGTTTCCCAACGTGGGGCGATCGCCCCTACAGGGGGCAATCTAAGTTTTTATGAACACTATGTTGGAGCATGACACAAAAAGGTTGGGAAACACTGGTTTAGATCCAATTTTATTTTTATGTTTTTCATTAAACATGTTGCGAATAGCTAGAAAATGAAAAAAAATTAACTACAAAATCAATTAAAAATCTGAAAAGAGTTATTAAGAGGTATTAAATTAAAACTTTGATGGCATTAATAATCAATGATAATTATAAAATATTTTGAAAAATTTAGTCATTTACCACTTATGAGATTTACAAGTTTTCTCATATACTAATATAGTTTGAGATGGATTTTCTTTGGGTTTCATATTCCTAATTAAATTATGTTTTCGGTTATCGAGTTGAACAAACAAAGTTGAATTGTGAAAATTAATATTGTAATCTTGTTGTATCCGATAAGGACACATGTGGTGACATGATAATCATATTCCTACCGAATTTATTAATAACCCGACAATTATATATTTGATTATATTATAAAAAATTGTTATTGTTCACATCCAATAAAGTTGAATGCTTTCAATCATAAATTTTATTTGGCTCAGATTTATGCTAATCGCTAGCAAATATTCAAAAGGTTGTCATTGCACACACTTTCGCATGAGAGCTTAGCGCATAAAAAATTAATCGATTAATCTCTTAGAAAAACACAATAGTGTGTGCCTGTAATTATGTCTGTGAAATTTAAAAGCGGTTCCAAGATGTTCAAGTTTGTTTTATAATAATAATAATAATAATAATAATAATAATAATAATAATAATAATAATAATAATAATAATAATAATAATAATAATAATAATAATAATAATAATAATAATAATAATAATAATAATAATAATAATAATAATAATAATAATAATAATAATAATAATAATAATAATAATAATAATAATAATAATAATAATAATAATAATAATAATAATAATAATAATAATAATAATAATAATAATAATAATAATAATAATAATAATAATAATAATAATAATAATAATAATAATAATAATAATAATAATAATAATAATAATAATAATAATAATAATAATAATAATAATAATAATAATAATAATAATAATAATAATAATAATAATAATAATAATAATAATAATAATAATAATAATAATAATAATAATAATAATAATAATAATAATAATAATAATAATAATAATAATAATAATAATAATAATAATAATAATAATAATAATAATAATAATAATAATAATAATAATAATAATAATAATAATAATAATAATAATAATAATAATAATAATAATAATAATAATAATAATAATAATAATAATAATAATAATAATAATAATAATAATAATAATAATAATAATAATAATAATAATAATAATAATAATAATAATAATAATAATAATAATAATAATAATAATAATAATAATAATAATAATAATAATAATATTAATAATAATAATAATAATAATAATAATAATAATAATAATAATAATAATAATAATAATAATAATAATAATAATAATAATAATAATAATAATAATAATAATAATAATAATAATAATAATAATAATAATAATAATAATAATAATAATAATAATAATAATAATAATAATAATAATAATAATAATAATAATAATAATAATAATAATAATAATAATAATAATAATAATAATAATAATAATAATAATAATAATAATAATAATAATAATAATAATAATAATAATAATAATAATAATAATAATAATAATAATAATAATAATTATTATTATTATTATTATTATTATTATTATTATTATTATATTTATTTTAAGTTAAAAATTGTGTTCAGCTAATTTAAGTGAATTATCATAAACTAGACAATTTTAAAGTAATATTTTTAATTAATTTTTGGATTAAATTTATTTCAAAATTAATAATTTATTACCCATATTTTTAAACCTTTATCATTGTACTTGATTCCAAAATATTGTCTTTCATTTAAATCTAATTGATCACATATTCTATCAAAAAGATGCTGACCAAATGATGCTGACTAAATAATTATTTTTTGCTTTTATTTTAATTTTATTTGTTAAGATTTTACATCAATGTCATATGTCTCTTCTGTTCCATCAAGCATTGTTACAGTACATGGTTGCATTTTTCCACTTGGTTTATACAGTGAAGTTAATGAATTCTTTCTTTTAATTGTTCCATAGCGATTACTGAGTGTAGTGTGACTTTGAGATTTGGAGAAATTTTCAGAATTTCTAAGCGCTGAAGTCGTACTTCCCATTCTCAAACTTGCATAGTATTCACTTTTAGGAATAACGTGAATTTCTTCAATTTGACCATTATCTAGTTCTCTACGTTGAACCTTTTTATCCTAAATGTACATAATTTATTTCATTGTGAAAAATGATTATATGAAATTTATTCTTACCAATGTAAGATTGTTTGAACTCATTTGAAGCTCTAGCTAAAATTAATAATTAAAGATAAATCAAAACTTTCAATTTTAAATTTCATCTTAACATAATTTATTTAAAATAAAAAATTTACAATATTTTAATTACGACAAATAAAATTTACCTTTTAACGAGAAATAATTTTATAATCTGGTATTAAATTTTAAATAGAATATCGTTGATAAAGTGATTGAAATTGATTTATTTAAACAAATGAAAAGGAAACTAAATTTTCCATTTGAAATTATATAAACTTATAAGGAATTCTGATGTCTTCGGCATTATAATATTATTTTATCATATTTAATTTTGAATTTAATTTATTTCAAAAAATAAGAAAACCAAAACAAGAACATCAAAGGAATTCAAAAGAAATTACAGAAATCATAAACAACATAAAACAAAGGAGAGTAACAATTTCATAATAGAGAATGGAGTAATATTGACAGAAAACAATAAAATATGGATTCCAGATGATAAAAGAATTGAATTCATTAAAAAGTACCATAAGAAACTGTGTCATGCTGGACCAATGAAAATTGAGACTCAGTTATAGGAAAGTTTAAGGATGACAGTAAGGGTTTGGATATAGTGAATGGGTTTTCTTGAGCCCAAAGTGCTAGAGTTTTTTAGAAAATAACTCGACTTTGAGAGCTGTGCGTAAAATTATCAGGTATAGATATAGAATATCAATTCTATATAGACTGTTACAACAACACAGTTATTTCTGCACATGAAACTAGAATAGGAACCCGAAATCATCGGTTTTTTAACTTTAAAAACTTTAAGATAACTTTAACTAATCGGGATGATAAAAGAGATTGAGAACGGAAAAACTCTAGTTTTGCATATATGGGTATTATTTAGGAGTTGATGTCATTGATGAAGACGATAAAAAGATTTAATCAGGACAGGTCCGAATTTCATCAATCAACATCTCCAAGATGTAAGTCGGTGATTGGACTTATTTGAATTATTTGGATATTATAAAATAGTTATTCTCAGGCTCATGAGTTAACAATGGCTTTTCAATTTTACTACCAAGTGGATAGCAAAGTTAAGGAGCTTTAGGTAAATCATCTAATTTATCTTGTATACAATCAGGAATTATCATATCTACCTCTAGAACAAAACCACGATCTCCATCATACTCATCCCCATTTGCACATCTTTCAACAATGCCATTCATTTCAGTTTGATCATTTATCCATTCAAATTCACTCCCCAGATCCCATCCATATATATTATTAACATCTAGGTATGACATTTGTGTTGTTTCATCAGCTTCAACATGGCGTTTGTTGATAAATGTCATTCCAACACGAATACCAGCTTCAATAAATGGTAAAGCTCTGGATCTTGAATAAGTTCTATCGATTCAGGTAACTGTTTAATAGCTGATGCTCAACTTAATCCAGGTATGGAAACAAACGACAGAGCCTCAAGTCCATCTTCGTCAAATGTTTTTCTCTGAAAACCTCAAAAATATCTGCTAATAGAAAAACATCCAACTTGAGATATCCTAATATATAATTGAGCCGTGTCTCACAGTTGTATTGTTGCCAGATTCGATTTGCATGTATGTAATCTTCTTGACTAACTCTCTCCCAAATTGGTGGTAATTCTTTTATTTACTGTAAAACATCCATTTATGTAGCAATATCATAAGGAAAAATAGTTTTACAAATCATCATCTGTAATTCGAAAATATCTGAGGTCAGTGGAAGACATGGCAAGATTTTTGATAAATTTGTCTAGCTGCTATTTAAAAATTGTAAAGAATCAACGAATCTAATTCTTCTGCCTTTCGATGTCGCTGTAAGTGTGAGAAACTTTTCTGTTGATTGTGAAATAACATCTAAAATCCAATCTGGGAATTTTCCAATTGCATATTTTAATGTATGATGAATGTCATATCTACGAAGATTGTGAAATACAACAGGTAAAGACGGATTGATTCTTCTAGCCAAATTAAAATCTTGACATGCTGCTCCAATATATTAACCAGAAAATGATCATGATCTTGAACAGGTATATTGATAATCATTTTTGCAAAGGTAGCAATGAGTTTGGGTCGTGATTTCTTCCTGCTGTTCCCAAGTGAGTTCCATCATTTTCTTTGTTCCATTAATTTTATACCACGGAAATTTGGGATGTTCGATTTGTTCAAATATTTTCAATTTAGGTGCTAAATCTATGAACTATTGCTAGCAAAAGTGTTTTAATTAAATTCATAAATCCAAAACATAATAAAGCAATGATGATCGACCAACAGCTGGTCTCCACGGAGAAAATGATCTCTGTCCTACACAACATCTGTAAAGAAACTTTCTGAACATAAACATAGTAAACCACATTAACAAAAACTTCACCAAATAGTATCAATCTGTAAAGATGAACTAACTAGCAGCATGAATAAATGCCGAGCAGCTCATATCGACAAATCAGGTTCTGTTTGAGAAGCTCTAGAAACAAAAATCAAATATTAGGAATAAGAATTGACCGTGAGGTCTGGTGTCATAATGAAACATACGCCGCCCCAAGCAACCACAACTGAGGGAGAAGCGAAGAAGCTAAGTACCAGACTCGCCTCTAACGTTTCCCTCTATCGGCTAAATTGATTTCGACGGTTTTTCAAATCTTAAACATTCTTCTAATAATTAAATTATTTTTAAATAAAATGTATTTAAATAAATAATGAATATAATTAGATGAACTATTTAAACAACGAGGTAAAGGAGTATATTTTTCGTTATCTAAATAAATAAGGTATGCGAACTTACTTGAAATTGATCGTTAAATTATAATGATTAATAGGAAAAGCAGTAATTAAATAGGACAGGATTTGTTGCCAAAGTCAGTATAAAGCTCAATGTAATAAAAAGCCAGTTGGAAACTATTATAGATATTAGTACAAAAGTCGGAATATCTAGGCCAATAGTGATATTAACTAGATTTAAAATTTGGTTAATTAGCTATTTAGGAATAATTACTAAAATTCGGATTTCCCAAAGGTGGGGTTGAATGCAGTATAAGCGCGCTGGAAATTAATGCATGGCTGCGTATATATGTGTGTGTGAAGCCAGCCCATCTTCGGCAGGCAGATATCGTGACGTACAATGCGAGTGGGAAAGAGCTCGAGTTACTGATGAGGACCCGTCAGCAAAATCAATTACACGACTCCACATCGAGTAAATCTGGCACAAGATCCACTCGTGGAAGGACGGGTATCCAATCGAGCCAAACCACTGGTTGGGTCAAGAGGAAACGCACGGACAGGGATGCTAAAGACCTGCTGAACAGGGTTCGCCTAGCAAGTCAAGCTAATCAAGAAGTCGCATGTAAATATACGGCTGATGAATACTAGTAAATACTCCATGACTTTATCATACGTGTTCAATTTAGAGATGGACAACTTAAACTAATAAATGTTCGAGTGAGGAGTGTATGACAACTTGACTTCTGAATGTAGATGAATGTTTAGAATTAAGGCGTATGGGCGTTAAGTAGAGTATGATTATGAGGAACGTTGCGATAACATTTGGAAAGCAATCTAATGACAAAGACCGTGTAAATCGGATATAGGCCTTCTATTGGCAGTCCGTGAACCCAAATGAGTGCTTCCCAATTATAGTGCGAGTAGCGCGCTCACATTTTGCTGCACTCACCCTTTTGATACAGCACCAACATCGATCACTCGATGGGTATCAAGTAGTGACCCACATCATTGTATCCTGGGTTAAAATGTGGATTACCTATAACCCACCAATAGTGAGATTATTAAGTCTAATAATTGTAACAATAAAAATAACTTTAATACGAATTAATCTAATAAAAATAATAATAATTAATAGAAGAATAAAGATAATAATAATCAGTTTATGTTAGGTACAATCAGGGACGGCTCTACCATATAGGCGAATTAGGCGGCCACCTAGGGCGCAAAAATATTTTTCTAAATTATTTCTCGAATATATAAAAAAATATTTACTAACAAATTGCATCTATCTAATATTCTTACATTATTAAACAGATAAGCTTAGCGGTTTAGTAAATTTTACTGGCGAGAAAACGTTGCGAGAATCGGTAGCGCTAATTTTCCTCAGAGTATAGGGTATACTCTGTTTTCCTGCACGGCTGCACTGTTCAAGGCGAGTAAAACCGTAATTTAAAAAATTATTAAAACATAATGTTTCAGTTGGCATTCTTTAAGGTAGGCGCTTCATAAAAATTCGCCTAGGGCGCTAGTCTTGGACAAAATTTCTTGAGCCGCCCCTGGGTACAATTTGAGTAATTAATGTTTGTTTCACCCCAATATAATCTATCCCTTTATCCTAAACACGGTGATGAGTAGTGCAGTTATAGTAAACATAGTATTAATAGAAATAATACTAGAAATACTAATAGAAAATGATAATACAAATAAAAACAACAATAATAATAATAATAATAAAGTATAGTGATGATTTCTTGGTAGCAGCATTTATTATTTAAAACAATAAAGTGATAATTTAAACCTTTTGCTGCAAATAATGTATTTAATGAAAACATTTTCGACTATAATATAGTCCTTGTCAGTAGGTAGTTAGTAGCCCACTGCAACAATTACCCCGGGGGGGAGTAAAAATTGTTGCAACTTACATTTTTTACTTTTTTGATTACATAATTGTTGCAGTGCGCTGCACATATTTTTCAATACATTTAGATAGGCCCTATAGAAAAAAGGCCAAATTTTTCAGACTATAGTGAGGGATCTCCCTGGTCCTGTGATTTTCAATACATTTAGATAGGCTCTATAGAAAAAACGCCTACACATATTCTTTCAATGCATTTAGATAGGCTCTATAGAAAAAAGGCCATTGTTGCAGAGCGCTACACATATTTTTTCAATACATTTAGATAGGCTCTATAGAAAAAAGGCCAAGATTTTCAGACTATAGTGAGGAGCTCTCGATGGAACCTAGAATTTCAATACAAAAAAGAGTCCTCACTAAAAAAGGCCAAGATTTCTCTGACTATAGTGAGGGGTTCTCCTTGGCCCTGGGATTTTCAATACAAAAAGGCGGTCTACACTAAAAAAACATGGTAATTTTCAAATTATAGTGAGGGGGTCTCCTTGGTCCTGGGATTTTGAATACAAAAAGGCGGTCTTCAATAAAAAAGCCTAGGATAAGCCAGTATTAAAAATTTAAAAATAATTAAAAAATAATTAAAAATTTAGGTGGGTCACCTTGGTCCTGGGATATTTATTACAAAAAGAGGGTCTTCAGTAAAAAAGCATAGAATTTTCTAATTAAATTAAGGTGGGTCTCGATGGTCCTAGGATTTTCAATACAAAATCTTACTATCACTAATAAAGCATTGATATTTCTAATTAAAATAAGGTGGAACAAATACCAACAACTATCTACTAACAAATTGATCTTTAAAAGAAAATACTCTTCACTTGAAAAATTGGATGAAAAATTAATTGAACTCAAGGCATCAATAACTGTGTAAAAATTGAATAAATCAATGTAAAATTTAAATTATTCAAAACATACTAAATAAATATCATAAAAATGTAATTAATGGACAAGAAAGAAATGTAAATTCTAGTCATTAATAATCCAGTAAATAAAAAAATATTGATCATTCAAGGTAATATGAATCAACTAAGTAAATAAGTATTTTGAAATAAAATCTAGTAAATAATTGATTTAGATTGAATAAATTAATTGAAATAAATTTATTTAAATTTATTTTTTAAAGTAGTACATGTATACTCAAATTGATTGACTGATTGCTCAAAATATTCCAAAAATTCAGTATTAATTCATTAAAAATTATCAAATTCAACAATATCTTAGAAATAAATATCAAAAGAGACTGATATAAGCCCACTAATGATAACATCTAATAAACCAGAAAATTCTATTAAATGACAATATTTGGTATATCCAAGCGAATTCTCTAATAAAATCATCTAAAAAGCATCAAATTTCCCTGAAATAACTCTATCTTTAAAGATTAGTATTTTATCGATAAATATCCTTAAAAAGTTATATTTCCCTCGGACAAATAAGATTCCTTAAAATCCCTTTAAATGTCTATATTTCTACCCTTAATTCATATTATTACAAATATTTCACTAAAATCTTCTAAATTTAACTTGGTCATTAACTCTAAATAAATTATAAAATCTATTGATAAAACCAGTTATAATTAAATTTTTGTTCTAAATGTAAATCACTGTTCTCAAAATTTAAAATAAATATTACTGTCCAATATAATTGACTAGGTCCCATCGAAAGATTAAATTCATCAAAATTTCTTCAAATGGTCTTATTTTACCGATATTCAACCGATTTAATTACTAATTAAAATCACCCGATAGATTTCTTCCAATATAGATCAATTTTCTTTAGTTGTTGTTGAGGTTTTAAATCAATATTTCGCAACTTTTGTCATTGTCTGCTTAAATAAAGATCAAAATAATTTAAAGTTTATATCATTCCCAATTATCTGTAAAGATTTCATTGTCAAAACCAAATAAATTGGGCTTTAACACTAGTTAATAAAATATTGTTCTAAACCATAAATCTAAATTAATTTACTGTGCATTAATCACAACCTAATAAAACGATATAATTTCACATTATTATTGATTCATAACTGACTAATGTATTGCCATTTCCCTTAAAACATTGATATTTTACCAACATCACCCTTAAAAAATCATATATTCCCATCTTAACCGATCCCTCATTAAATTCAACCGACTACACCCCCTTAAAATGATAAATTCCAACCTTAACTGATCTCTCACCAAATATTTTTACCCTTTAAACATCAATATACATCCTTTAATTTTCCTATAGATTCCACCCACTTGAGCCCTTTAATATATCAATTCTCTAAAATCCATAGAAAATTCTTCAAAAATATGAATTTTATTTAATTGTTACAGACACCAAATATTCTTCTATTAAAATAATTGAGTAGCTATGTAGTAAGAGCTCACTAAAAGATCAAAACTCATTATTTCCTACAAATATTTCACCCATCAAATACCTAACTAGAGATGATATATATTGATTGATCATAATTCTTCAACGATTCAACCAATCATTTTCAAGCAATAATAGGAAACTAAATCACAAATTTCAGTATATTCTACAATCATTTTCAAGTCGATTTCAAATATCTGTCCTTGATAAAGTTAACTGGTTTCTTATCTTATGATTTTTTAAAAGTTCATCAAATGTAAATGGAAATATTCTTAGAAAACTATTGTAAAAATTATTTAGTCAAATGCAATATCATTACAAAGTCATCAAAAATTAAACCTATCACCTAACTGTCATTGAAAATTAATGTGTATTTAAAATTAAAAAACAAGTCATAACAATATAGCAAATTATCACGAATTTCAATTAAAATCCCTTTAGAATTAACATTACATTTTTAAATATTCAATCAACCAACATGAAAATTCACAAAAAAGATAGAAATTCATAAAAATGGTAAAAATTCACTTGAATATTTACAAAAACTATCAACTCAAAAAATTACCAATGAATGCCTTAAAAACAAATTTGCCTAAATAATCATTAAAATTAAAGCAGTAAAACCAAATACCAGTACCCTTACGATCAGTACCCTTGCAACATGTTGAATGTGAGTAATACCCTTGTGAGCAATACCCTTAAGGGGTCAAAACATCATGTCGGATAAACTCAGAGTATATATTATAAAACGAATTAACTCATTCAAATTTATCATTGAATCAGTCAAATTATCACAAATTTTGATAAAAAATTATTAATAAATTATTAACCTAAATTTCATTTAAATTTATTTTAATTTACGGACCTCGACACTATTATATTTTTAACTAACACAATATGGTGTTTGAAAATAGAAGTAAATTAGGTTTATTGAGTAATATGAATTTTAATAAAGTTGTGTGGTGCGTATTTTAAATCGGACTATTGGGTTAGGGTTATATTACATAGATTAGGACATTAAAAGAATGATACTCAAAGTTTTCCTAGTCTAATTATTAAACTCTCTAGTCTTCATCAAATGATTGTATTTCAAATTTCAATAATTATAAATTACTTCAAAATATAATTTACAACAGTGTGTATCTACATTAAAATTTGAACATTTTTGTTGACATTGCATACTTTCTTTATAAAGACCTACAAAAGCCAAGTAAAAATCGCCCCATCGGCCCCCTATCAATCCACCACTGATTTTGTGTTCAACCATACCCATTTCCCCCAACCGATACTAATTTTCATATTTTATAAATTTTTAATTTATTTTTTGCACCTCTGTTATTTTGATGTTTTTATTGATATGGCCGATCCAAACTTCCGTTTTATTTTGGGCTTTTATACATTACTCCGACAATTGTAAATTGATAAATGAGATCAAAACTCAATCCAATCAGAGTTTAAGACTTATTAATAAACATATTTCGTACTTTACATGAATTTGACATAATCTTATTGTCTAAATTCCCGAACAACTTACATATCTTCTTTATAACTTTCTGAGTACGGCAATATCAACACAAATTTAGGCTCATCATTCCTACATTCGCTTTTTAATTTATTTAACCCATCAAACTCAAGTAAAGAGATGTGAGTCCGCGAGGACAAAGACATTTTTTTAAAGTTTTTTCAGAGTTTCCGCAAACGGAATTTATTAAACGATAGCCTATTTTAAAGATTAGTTATAGATGAGTTATAGATGAGTTATACCTTTAAGATGAGTTATAGATATCTCACGTATCATTAGTAGTTTTAGAGTTATTAACAATTGATGATCAGTATATTTTTGTCAAGGTCATTTTTTTTCAAAGTCAAATTTTTTTTCAAGGTAAAAGGTCGTGTGACTCATCCGATGACTCATTCAAGGTCATTTTCAAAATCATTTTCAAGGTCATATTATTGTTTTTAAAAATATTATTTTTTATTATTATTTTTCAAAAATATTATTAAGTGGTCTAGCAGTGAAAACTCGTTATAGTTTTCATTACTCTTTTCATCATTAGATACTTTTTATAATTTACAATAATAATATTGATAATAAATATTTAACTCTATCAGTATCTAATAATGGAAAGAGTAATATGGTTTAAAACTTTTTATAGTTCAATGTGTGTCTTCATATTTATTGAAAATGTATGTTGCAGTCAGCATGTAAATACATATGTTTCGTTAGTAATAATAATAATAATAATAATAATAATAATAATAATAATAATAATAATAATAATAATAATAATAATAATAATAATAATAATAATAATAATAATAATAATGATAATAATAATAATAATAATAATAATAATAATAATAATAATAATAATAATAATAATAATAATAATAATAATAATAATAATAATAATAATAATAATAATAATAATAATAATAATAATAATAATAATAATAATAATAATAATAACTTTAGAAATATTAATGATAATAATATCGAAGGTCATTCAAAAGGTCTTACAGTGGGCTTTAAAATGAGTCAAAGTTCATTAAATTCCGTTGGTGGGAACTCTGAAAATTTAATTTTAAAAATATGACCTTGAAAACATAATATTTAAAAAATAATAATAAAATAGTTAGATGACCTTGAAAAAGGGTCTTGGAAAAATGTTAATATCTTTACCAATAATAATGATAATAAGAATGTCTATAGCTCATTCGAAAGGTCTTGCACTAAGGTTTAAAATGAGCCATCAATCAACGAATTAAAATGAATGGAACACTAACGTTTGACATGCCAAATAGTAGGTCACCGCTAGACCACTTAATAATATTTAAAAAAATAATAATATAGACCTTGAAAAAAGACGCTGATCATTAATTGTTAATAACTCTAAAACTACTAATGATAAGTAAGATATCTATAGCTCATCTTAAAAGACTTACACTGAGCTTTATATAAACCATCGTTTAATAAATTCTGTTGGTGAGAACTCTGAAAATATTTTTAAAAATGTCTGTCCCCGCAGGCTCATGTACTTAAAAAAATTTTGCTGGGGGGGGGTATAGGTCATTGTCTTCGCGGGACCATGGTTTCGCGGCCTTACATCTCTCTACTAACTCACCTACACCAACAGAATCACACCCAAATTTTCTTAAACTTGAATACTTAGGAATTTTAATAAATTTATCAACAGTCTCTTTTACCATAATTAACAGTAGTGGTTATAATGGGAATCCTGGGCCACCCCACCCTAGGAAAATCGAAAAAAAAATTTCAAGAAATCTAAATTTAAAAAAATTCAAACTTTCAAACTTTCACACTTTCACACTTTCAAACTTTCAAACTTCAAAAATGGCGGGTGGGGGTAGCCCAGGATTCCCATTATAACCACTACTTATAAAAATAAAATTTTTTGATTTTATGAACTCGATGAATTTTATAAAAAATCGGTTGAACTCAAGAACTATTGATTTAATGTTTTGGAGAATTTTTATTTTTATATTTTATGAACTCAATGAATTTTAAATTTTTATATTTTTCAAAAATTGGTTGGGTGGTACTCAAGAACTTTCTATTTTATGTTTTGGAGAATTTAAAAATTTTTATATTTTATGAACTCGATGAATTTTATAAAATATTTTTATAAAAAATTGGTTGGGTGGTACTCAAGTTCCGAGTTCGAACCAAGGTTCGAACTCAGAACAAGAAGTTTCTATTTAATGTTTTGGAGAATTTTTATTTTTTATATTTTATGGACTTGATAAATTTATAATTTTTTATATTTTCGAGATTTGACAGAATCTTGGGATTGAGTTTATTCTCTCAAACTTGTTTGAGAGAACAAACAAGTTCGAACCAAGGTTCGAACTCAATCTTGGGAATTAGTGAAGAATCCCAAGAACAATCTGAACAAGAATTAGGAGAATCGGATTTACGTTTTCATTCATTTGAAAATATTGAAATAAATTATTGGAAAGGAAATCCCTCAATTCCTAGATCATATATTCCAACACCTTTTATTTCCAAAGATGTAATAAATGTTAAAAATAAAGATAATAAATGTTTTCTATGGGCAATGCTATCAGCTTTACATCCTCAAGAAGAACATGCTGACCGAGTATCTAAATATAAAAAATATGAAAAAGATGTATTATTCTGGGATGGTTTTGAACATCCAATGAAAATTGAACATGTACCAAAATTTGAAAGATTGAATCAACTTAGAATTAATATTTATGAATTTGTTTCTCACTCAAACCAAGGTTTGAGTGAGAAACTTGATGGTGGCAAGGTTATACCAATTTATATTTCAGATCAAGATGTGAATTCCTCAACTGTAACTTTTGATACAATAAGTTTATTAATATAGGAAAAAAAGAGGGTGATGATTTAATTTCTCATTGTTTGGATAAAAAACTTTCAAAGTTTTATGAGATCTCGATCATCATCTTCCCATAGAGTACGAGGACATACTTGTGAAAGATGTCTTTATTATTCAACTTCTAAAGCTGTCAGAATTAAACATGATAGATTGTGTAAAAATAATGAACCAGCATTAATCAAAATGCCAGAGAACCTTGAAATGAAATTTAAAAATTATTCAAATTTATTAGAATCTCTTGTTACAATTTATGGAGATTTTGAAGCAATTATTAATAAACCACAAAATTTAGAACGAGAATATTTAAATATTATAGAAAAAATAAATTATTAGATTCTTGGTATGAATATAGATTAAATAAAGAATCTGAGAATCAAGAAAATCAAGGTTCTCACTCAAATCAAGAAATAAATGAAATAAATCGAAGTTCATACAAAATTTTAGATCATGATCATTTTAAAGAAACAAATAATTATCGAGGTGCCGCACATCAAAGTTGTAATTTAAATTGTAACAAACCAACAAAGATAGCAGTTATATTTCATAATCTCTTTGGATATGATATTCATTTATTCATAAAACATTTGGCAATAAATGCAAAAAATACTTTTAAAGTTATTGGTTTAACAAAAGAAAAATATAAATGTGTGGAATATGGTTGCTTAAAATTTATAGATTCTATGAATTTCTTTGGTTCGAGTTTAGACTCGATATCAAAAACAATGACAACCGAAGGGTTTGAAAATACAATAGAGCATGTTTTACAGAAATATAATATTCTAATTGAAGAATATCCAACATGTTTAGCAAAACGAATATATCCATATGATTACATTGATTCATTCGATAGATATCAAGAAATAGAATTACCACCACATGAAAAATTTTATTCAATATTAAATCAATCAAATATATCAGAGCAAGAATATACTCGAGCTAGAAAAATGTGGCAATTATTTAATTGTAAAAATATAGGAAAATTTACAGATGTGTATCTAAGTCTAGATGTTTATATTCTCGCTGATTGTTTTGAAAAGTTTGTAAAAACTTTTCCATTGAAAGCTTATAATTATATAACTCTACCATCATTAGCCTGGGAAAAGTTATTATATAAGATGATTTCTCAACCAAATCAAGGTTTGAGTTTATTCTCTCAAACAAGTTTGAGAGAACAAACAAGTTCGAACAAGGTTCTCACTCAAACCAAAGCATAGTATTATTATCAGACATCAACATGTTCAATATAATAAAAAATCATATTCGAGGGGGAATTAGTTCTTCCATGGGTGAAAGATGTATAACTGCATTTAATTATAAATATATTTATAGAACTTTATTCAAAGATACAGATGAATTCAGTGTTGAAATAAAAACAGAAGAATTTGAAATGGCAATCAATTGTATAACTAATCCATATGAAATTTTATACATCGATGCAACTGCTTTATATGCAAGAATAATGACACAATATTTAACAATTTCTTCATTTGAATGGATTTATGTTCCAAATTATGGTTCAAACCAAGTAACAAATGAATTAATGAATGAAATATTAAATACTCCCAAAGATTCAGATGTTGGATATTTTCTAGAAGTTGATTTAAGATATCCAGGTAATATAAAATTCAAAACAAAACGTTTCCTTTTTATTCCTATTAGAAGAAAAATAGAAAAACATGAATTATCCCCATGGCCAAAGAATCAAAATGAACAAACTAGTATAAAATTAATATGTGATCAAACAGATAAAACAAATTATCTCATACATTATAGAATGTTAAAAAAAAATCAAATTTTATTTTATTAAAAGTTCATGTCTGGCCACTTGGCCTAAGGAGAGATTGATTCTCGTCCTTCATATTCTGCAGCTTTTATTTGGAATACTTGGAATGTCAGCATGTGGATGCTAGCATCAAACACATAAATGTGGATTTGGGAGGATAGGTCACTCAGGTAGATATGTTCTCCATCCTTGGAATTATAGTTGGGTTGTAGTATAGATAGTTTGATTATAGATAAGGTTATGCTTTGAGGTACTTATATATAGATATAGATATGTTGTAGTAGGTCTTCATGTGGTGGCAGAGGATGTGCAATAGGATAGACTGATTCTTAGGTCGTTGTTATTTGATACGGTAGTAGGTCTTCTTGTGGTGGCAGAGGAAGTGCAATAGGATTCTCAGGTCGTTGTTATTTGATACGGTAATAGGTCTTCTTGTGGTGGCAGAGCGAGTGGAATAGGATAGACTAATTCTCAGGTCGTTTTGAAATATTACAGGATCGGATATTGAAGTATTAGCAGGTCATTGTTGAGTGAGGCTTTGAGCTTTGTGGAGGTCGGCCATTTGCGGGGAGGACAGGATCGTAGAGGATAATAGCTTTGGTTGGAGTTGCGCATTCAGGAGGTTGATCGTCATTAATGGTTGGGATTGTTTCTTTTTTCTTTTTCTTTTTTTCCCCCTTCTTTTCTTTTTTTTCTTTTGGTCTTAAATAAATGTAAATGTTGGAGCAGGAAGGCTCCCCTGCGAGGTTTATAGCGATAATAGCTACTTATTATAATATATATTAAAAGGATTTGATGAAGGTTGGGATAATAATAGTATTAATAATATTAATAGTATAGTAGTTATAGTAATAGTAACAATAATAGTAGTTATATTAGTAATAGTATAGTAATAATGATTATAATATTATTATGAACGACTAAAAAGACCACCAAATAGGCAGAACCCCTACAAGGATTCCTACATTAACCCATTCGGTGATTGACATTTACTAGTAGTAAAGACAGTAATAATAATAGTATTAATAGTAAATAAATAATAATAGATAATAATAATAATAATAATAATAATAATAATAATAATAATAATAATAATAACAATAATAATAATAATGATAACAATAACAATAGTAGTATTAATAATAATAATAATAATAATAGTAATAACAATACTAATAATAATAATAACAATAGTAGTAATAATAATAATAATAATAATAGTAATAACAATACTAATAATAATAATAATAATAGTAGTAATAATAATAATAATAATAATAGTATAGATAATAGTAAAAATATTAACAATAGTAAATAATAACAACAACGATAGCAGCAATAATAATCAGCAATAATAAAAAAAAATAGTTATAATGGCAATATTAAGAGAAAAGAGAAAATGGTGGACTTGAGTTAGTTAGTGGGTATAAAGGAGAGTTAAAAATTATTAGATCAGCAGGTTAATATGGAGTGGTTTGATTGAGTAATTATTGAGTGATAGGTAGTTAATTATTTATTTATTATTTAGCTATAGTAAGTTAGTTATTTAATTATTGGTGGTTATTTAGTTATAGGCAATGTAGTAAGATCATGATATATATATATATATATATATATATATATATATATATATATATATATATATATATATATATAGGTAGGTGGATGCTTTGCTTACATGTGTTGTAGATAATGTATTTATCATAGATAAAGGTTTTTGTAAGATTAATCCAAAGGAGGTTAGGGTGTTTTAGTTGGAAATATAATTATTTAGTATTATTTAGTAGTTTAAAAGAAATTTATTTAAAAGCTATTTATAATATAACCATAGTGGACAATATATAATATGGTAATGCTTTGTGTAGATAGATATATATAATAATAATAGATTAATCCTTAAGAGTGTGTTCTCTAAGTATGTGGTAGCTACTCACTACTGCGGCTGTGCAGGCTTTCTGTGATAATCCTTTAATTTCAGATTTAGAAAGTCCTATTTTACTAAGTATCTGGTCATTGTTAAAGTCCCAGGAGCCAAGGGTGCCAATTACAAGTGCGGAGATGGTAGTTTTAACTTTATGTGCCTTTTCAATTTGGATAGCCAAATTAGCATATTTTGCATAGTTATCATTGGTCACTCTTTTAAAGTTTTCTCTCTGTTCGTAGGGGACTTTGATATCCAGGAACGTGGTTGTTGTTTTTCCTTAGTGATCTTGTAATAAGGTCAGGTTTGAGCAGAGTGGGTATACCAAGAGGTGTTATTTCAACATCTAAGTAGAAGTTGAGGTTAAGGAGAAATTCACAGACGGCATCCAGGACACGAGAGTGTTTGTTTCTACGCGCGTTTATCTTTGCTGGACAGTGGTTAAAGATATGCGCTTGGGTTTCAGGGTGTGAGTTACAATGTCTACATTGTATAGAAATTTTGGTTTTAAGTCTATGGGGCGTAAAGTTTAGTTCTAAGAGGTTGTTACGTGCCCTGATAAGGAAGAAAAATTGGGCATCAGTAAGAATATCAGTTTTTATGAGGTAGCCAGCTGTGGTGCTATTACAAATTGATTTTGCAATATGGCCTTGGTGCGTTAGAAGAGTCCATTTTTCAGCGTGTATGAGGCCAATAATGGAATGAATTTCAGAGGAGATAGTGTTAACGTTGTCGTTATGAAAATAATTTATTCTGTCTTTGTACCGGATTTCGAGTTGATATAAGTTGTCTAGGAGGAGGATTTTAGCGTGAATTCCATATTTCCGACGGAGTAGGTCAGCAGATTTTTTAAATTTTAGAAATATTGAGCGGTGTTGGAATGGTTTCGAAGTATTGCCATTGATCCAGGAAAGAGCTGCTTCAAGATTGCCCTGGCCTCTTGCTAACGTAAGTTCTGAGAGGATAAGATTGCGGAAGGATGTATCGGTGGAGTTTAGTGCACGAGAGAGGTGTACAATGCCTTGAATTATATATTCATCAATGGCTGAGGTGAGACCCATCCCGCCCATTTTTATCGAGGCATAAAGAAAGTTATTATTTATTTGGAGTAACCGATCTCCGAGAGCGATTTTTATTAGTTTTCTAATCTTATTGTCGAAGCCTTTTTGTGGGTCTCTATCTTTTATGATGTTGTTTTTATGGGATTCAAGAATGTTGTGGAGTATTTCACAGTTGCGAAAAGGAAAGATAAGACGCGAGTGGATAAAGATTTTAAAGGCATTAATTTTCTGGGATGGGTGAAGGTGTGATTTGAGGATTTTCTAAGTATCCTTGAGAGCACATTCAAGTGTTTCATCAATATTGTGTCTTTTTTTGAGGGAGAAGTCAACTCCTAGGTATCTGTAAAAGTTTGAGTCATCTACCTTAGGAATGATCTCGTTATATAGTTTTATGGGGTGGTAATTTGAGTTATGGTTAAGATGAAAGTAGCCAGATTTAGAGGGTTTAAATTTGAGGTTAGCTAGTGAAGCAAGGCGAATAGTTTCAAGGAGAGCAGAGTTGATTGAGGAGTAAGAGTCAGATATAAGTACTATGTCGTCAGCGTATGCGAGGATACCTATATTCATTTCTCCTAAAATAAAAGGATGAGAGATTAGGATGTTTTTAATAATGAAGTCTATTGAGAGACTAAAGAGAGTCATAGATAAGGGGCATCCCTGTTTTACCCCTTTAAGAATTGGAACAGATGGCGATGTTTCCCCTTCACAGTCAAAGATAGTGTTAACTTGGTCGTACATGTTTTTAATAAGTTGGATGGAGTTTGGATGAAGGCCCATTTTAGATAATGTGTACCAGATAAGGTCATGCGGCAAGGAACCAAAGGCATCCGTGATGTCTAGCCATATAATATGTAGATCAGACTTGTTGCGATTAGAGGCATCTTTGATAAGTTGAAGGATAAAGTTGTGTTCTGCACAGCCATCGGGGGCACCAATCGCTTTTTGATTGTTAGAGATAAGATTACCTTCCTTGATCCACCCCAGGAGCCTATTGTTGAGGAGAGAAGAGAAGATACGATAGATGGTATTCATAATGGATATAGGTCTCCATGAGCTGGCTTCATGGCTTATTTCATTTTTCCCAGCTTTAAGAATCAGTTTAGTACGGAAGGTTTTCCAAGAGGATGGGCATACAGAGTTCCGTTGGATATTGTTGCATATGGATAATATTAGTTCATGATCTGGCGATATTTTCTTCCAGTTGGCAAGAGTGATAAGGTCAAGACCAGGGGCAGTGTTTTCAAGTTGGGACAGGATGTATTTAATATCATCAAGGTCAAATGGAGTGGAGGAGTAAGTTTCAGGATATGAGCATTGAAGGTTTATGGAGAAAGTTTGACAGCTGGCTATGCCCCCTGCAAAGAGTTTTAGAAAGTTTTTCATAGTAGGCTTTTGAAAACTGGTTTCATTATTTAGTATTTTGCTTATTTCCTCCTTTGGATTAAACTTATACCTATTTCTTTTGATAAATAGTAGTTCATTGGCATTTTTCCTCGCTTTATTGGTGATGTCTGCAGGAATTTTATGGATGTATTTTTTTGGATTAATGTTTTCATTAATTTTATTAATTTCACAGAGGACTGATTCACAGTCTGTTGTATCATTATTTAGATTAATTATAAGGCTACTGATAAATGGACGATATTTTCGCACATCATCACTAGCCATTCTGTTATTTAATATTTTGTTAATGACAATTTTAATTCTATTAATCATATTTTGGACGTTAGGTGAGGTGATCCTATCATTTTTCATGAGGCATTCAATCATGTGGCATACGAAAAAGGCTGATTCATTAGGAATGCTGCATCTAGGATATTCAGGGTATTGAAGATGGATATTAATAGGAGAGACAATTTTCTGTAAGTCTAAGAAGGTTTCAAGAATGCTATTGGCAAGGGAAAGGTGGATAGAGGGGCTTTCATCAGTTGCAGGGTCAATAAGTACTGCCAGCTTTCGACGTTTGTCTAGGAAGAAGAAAAACCAATTGTCTTTAGCATGACACATTGGCATGATGATCTCATTCCAATCAGAGAAATCTTTGAAAGGGAAGGTTTCAAAGAAGGTTTTGAAGTTGTGTTGTATGAGAGCGTTACCTATATAGGGGTCTACAAAGATGGTAGTTGGTCTGATGGCGAAGGAAAAGATGAAGGCCTTGATTGAATGCTGTGACCATCATGCAGCCTCATTATCGATATTATTAGTAAATAGGATATTGTCAGGTATATCCCTATTTATGATTTCATTATTTAGAGGTGATAGGATTGCCTCTTGGGTATCCAGAATATCATTAAAAAGGTTATTTTTAGTATTAATATTTACGTTATTATTGTGGTCATTATTCACGGGGCTATTAGAGGTCTCCTTATTGGGGTGATTTTTCTCGATATGATCTTTAGAGTCTTGATATTTTATCCACTCTCCACAGAAACAATAAATTTTTAAGTTGGTATCAAATTTTAGGTTCTTATGGTATTTTCCCATATGATTATTTATTATGTCTAAGGGTGTGTCAATGTCGAAAGAATGGAAACATTTGTTGCAGTTTTTGTTAAGGATGTGGCATAAAAAACGATTGGAAGGAGCGATTTTTAGGGTAGTAATTTTAAGAAAGTCTTTGCTCACACTACAATGATGCTCAAATTGGTCAATATGGTTATAGAGATTTCTAAGCGTTATGGTGTTCAGAGTAGATCTGCTTCCTTCCCCTTTGGGTCTACATTGGTGGCAGTCAATCAAAGAGTTGTAGGTTATAGTGATGTTATGGATTTCTTTGGCGTGCGACATAATCTTATCAATATCAGTGACAGAAATGTGTCCACAAAAGGAAGTATAGTGACATCCGCGACACTGTATTTTACCTCGCAAGTCAAAGTAGTATAAGATTTCATCGTTTAGGTCTTTGGACATGGTATCTTTATTTATTTTGGTTTTTCTCGTTTTTATGAGGTCTAAGGTGGGGGGCTTAAGGGTGTACGTTTTACCTTTAACCTCTAGGCTTTTTTGGAATTTCTTGTCATTTCTGTGGTGGATGGGAGTGGATGTAGTTGCATACATTGATTTCCCTTTATCAGAAGGTAGAGTGTCTTTCAAATTTTTAAAATTTGATGGTTTAAGTTCGGTGCTTTCGATAGGTATAAGTTTTTTAGGGATAGGAGATGATCTATCGAGGTCAATGTTTTCAGAGGAAGAGATGTTGTTAGTTTTCCTATCTTGCCTAACAAGGGGTATGGTTGCAGAGTCATCTAGTGGTGAAGGTCTAATTGAGGGATATATTTTTGATTCCTCAATTGAATCAGTAAGTAGGGTATTATTATGTAGATTAGATTTATCAGGCGAAGGAGGTAAGAGGTTGTTAGTAGAAGGAGCCAAAAGAGGGCCATTTGAAGTAGGAGGTTCATTAGTATAGCATTGGTCAGAGTCACTGCTTGAGATTAAGACGTCATCACAGTCAGAGTTGAATAGATCACTTGGGTATTCTGGAGGTTTATCTGAAGTATTAATAGCATCCTCACGATCTGATACAGGGAACTCTATTGTGTCATCAAAGTAGCAACTATAATGCGAGGTATCTATATTGATTTTGGAGCGTTTCGAGGAGGATGAATCTATTTCAGAGTCATTGGAGATTGATGAGCTGTAAGTTGATGAATTGTCCTCATCCATATTGGAGAAGTAAGGATCATTTTTTGTGTTGTAATCGTTAGTTCTCTTTACTTTCTTGAGCATGTTTTTATTAGGGCGAATTTTTGCGGGAGCAATTGGGTTAGGAATTGGTTTTGAGTAGTGTGGTCTATGCGATGTGTTGATGTTCATCTTCTTACTAGTAGGGTGAATGTTGGGGTTGTTGTCGAGTTTTCTCGACTGGTTTGGAGTATTAACAATTGTCTTAGGAGGTTGATCAAAAACTTGATTATTTGATGTATTAGGATTATTTGATGTATTATTATTTCGAATATAAAAAAGGTCTTTTGGGAACTTGTCCCCGACGCAAAAAGTTTCTTTTTGCTCTAATTTTATGTCTATAAGGTGAAGGCATTTCTAAATCATTCCGAATTCTTGTCATAGTTGATGGCGAAGTTCCAATCATTTTACAAATTTGAGGTTGTCTAAGGTTAGGATTTTCACTTTTTATTTTTGTGAATTCCACAGCATTTTGTTTTAATAAAAATACATTTAATTTACTCGTATCAACCAAACTTATTTGATCCATTTTCTTTAAAAATTCATCCGTTTTTATATGATGATTATAAAGCTTTTTGTATCGGGATAAACAAGAACATGAAAATCTAATTATTCTTTAACCATCTATCTCGTGCATCTTTTTTTGAATATCCTCGGGTTATTACATTTCCATTTTTTAATCTATTAATCTATTATCTTGAATTATTTGATTCGATTTTAAAATTTCATCTTTTGTCAAGACTCCATCTTCCATAGCTTTTAATTGAAATAAATATAATTTTGCAATTCCCAAATCTATTGTTGAACAAACTTCGCGATATAAACTTTTCTTTTTTGAAGTGTATGATATAGAGACAACTTCAGTTAAAAAGAAATCTCCTGCTGAAATACTCCCAAGAATTATTGGTCCAAGTGTTAGTACTGGTAGAGTTGCAAGTAATATAACTGTTAATATTGTTGTTGCAAAACCCAAAGAATAACCAGCAATTTTCAAACAAGTATCAGCTCTATTCCATCTATGTTTTATTTTTTTATAATGTTTTAATAAATCTTCTAAATGAAGTTTTTCAGATTTGAATTCTTTCACTCTCATAACTTCTAATTCACTAGGTGCTGATGGTTCTCTGAGAGGTGATTCTATATAATATCTTGATGATCTCAATTCTGGATAAATTTTAGCTTCTTTGACCTCCTCCATTTTATATATTTTAATAATAAAAACACTTTTATTAATAAATCAAGATTTTAAATCAAGTTTTAAATCAAGATTTTATTGTGTTGTATCAACACTCGTATTTCACATGGTCTTGATGTGAGCACATCTTTATACAACTCAGACAATACTCTACGAACCTCGTTAGTATCAACCTCTTTATCATAAAATATTAAATCTATATAATGTACTAGTGAACTAGCAAAATCAATATTCTTACCTTTAACTTTGTATTTTTTATGTGATTCAGTATTATCATGCCAATACCCACGTGGCAAATCATAACTAGTCATTATAACATCATCCTTTTTAAGCTTACTATTTTAATCACATTTCACGAACCATTTCATTGTTTCATCATCATCAGTAAATAAAAAGAAATATGGATCAATAATTTTTACAATCATAAAATAAGACCACTCTTTAATATTTGTTGTTAATGAAATTGGCTCAAAAAATGTTTATATGTATTAGGTAATAATGTATAATTCTCTAGTAATTCAACAGCTCTTTTTCTAATGATGTGTGTAGGGTTAATATGTGTTGAGTGAGACTCTAAATTTGAAAGTCTTTTATTAAATGATCTAATTATCTCATTTATTGTGTTATATATTGTATTAAATTTAGTATTCATAATTTGTTTATCTGTATAATTTAATATGGCAGCATTTAACTTTACAACTTGTTCAGTTAACTGACTTTGTAATTTGTTAAATTTATCATTATTTCGCTGTTCGATATTAACAAGCTTGGATTCCATCAAAGAATTAACTTTGGATTCTATTAAATCAGCATATTTTTAACAACTGCATCACCTTCATCAGTATATTTTTTATTAACTGCATCACCTTCATTAATTGGCAAAGATAATTCTTTTATTAAATGTCCATTCATCTCTAAATCACCCTTCATAGAATCACTCCCTTTCATTAATATATCTATTTTCTGTAATAGCAAAAACATCTTGAATATCTAGTTCGCTTCGAACTCCTCCAGTGCCATGACGGGGAATATAATTATTCATTTTTTTTATTTTAAAAATTTAAACTTGTATAGAAGTCTAAACTTGTTTAGACTTGCAGACTTGTCTAGACTTGCTTCAATTTTATAGACATTGAAATCTCTTCACCATTAAAGTCAATTAATTCTCCATTTCCATCAACAATTTTAAAAGCAATAGAGTTTATATATTTACTACACACGGGTAAATAATCTGGAGGATTCATTCTTTAAATTATTTTATATCCCATTCCTACAGTGTTTGCTGGAAAAGAATATAGAATTTTTGTTTCTTTTCCATTATGATATGATCCTGTTATACAATCACAATAAATATTTATTGGATGCGTATTTGTTATTTTTATAACATTTTTGGATTTTATAATTTCACCATTTGGAATACCAACATATTCTTTTGATTCAAAACCTAAAACAGTCTTCATTCTTCAAGGTCATGATACATTTTGATGTTGCAAAATCTATTTTTATTCCTATATTTTTATTTGTTTCTTTTTCAATTACTTCATTCAAATCCTTTATTTCATATGCACCTGGTTCAATTGTTATAATTTTTTCTTGTCGCGATGCATCTTTTGTAGTAAAACTATTATTAACAAGATTTATATTGAATATTGTATTAGTAGAATTAAACCATAATAACCCCATTTTATAATTTAAATCATAATCTAAATTTATAGGGGTCGGGAAATATAAAGTAAACTCGGATTTATCAGAAGTAATTGACAAAGTTGTGGAAAATTTATCAGACATTATATTTAACATTTTTTTTTAAATTTCTTCCATTTTTATAGAATTTAATTATAAATTTTTCAGTTGTAACAAGTTTCTAAATTATGATAATTTTTTCACTTGAAACAAGTTTCAAGTGAAAAATAAATTTCTTGGAGCTTTGTTTTAAATTACAACTTCCTTGTGTTTTTGAATTACAAGTCCCTTGTGCTTTTGAATCACAAGTTCATTTTGATTCAAAAGATGATTCAAAAGCGAATCTACTTGAAGGATCGAAATCCAACCATTCACTATCATTATTATCATTATTATCATTTTCAAATTTATTATCATTATTGTAATGTATTTTTATTTTTATTAGTATTATAGAGTTTACAATTAGGAATTGTGAACAGTATGGCATAAATTGCCACCATCTGGGAAATCCAGATTTTCAAATAAAAAACTATATATAGTAAATAAATGAAAAGAAAAAAATCATTAAAAAAATCTATACGGGAATTGAAAACGGCAAAACTAAGGAAACATAGACAAATCGCCAAAATCTAAAATCGGAATAACATATTAGTGTTTTATTGGAGCCAAACAATTTCTAAATTCGGATCGCAAACAATTTCTAAATTTGGACAGCAAACAATTTCTAAATTTGGACAGCAAACAATTTCTAAATTTGGACAGCAAACAATTTCTAAATTTAGACAGCAAACAATTTCTAAATTTTAATCGCAAACAATTTCCAGATTTAGATCGCAAACAATTTCTAAATTCTAATCGCAAACAATTTCTAAATTTAGATCACAAACCATTTCCAGATTTAGATCGCAAACAATTTCTAAATTTGGATCGCAAACATTTTCTAGATTTAGATCGCAAACAATTTCTAAATTTTTGGTACGTCAACTGTTTGTTTATTAACTAAATAAAATTGGTTATAGTTTATAACGGTTATCGTTAGTTTTATTATTATTTTTACCTTGTTTGTTATTGTCTTATCGGTAAACACAGCCCGCACCCCGATTGTCCCGACACAAGTTTTAACGGAGACTCTTTCGGGCTCATCAATTTTCTTATCAAACATACTACTCCATCAATTTTCTTATTAAACATACAACTTAACAATTGGTGTCAGAAGCAAAGCAAACACAACACGACACTCGCATTCGACGTTTTCTTTCAATCACGAAAACTTTCAGTATAGTTATTATAGAACTATAAAGGCTAGTGACACTGTTGGCCGAACACAGTAGGCCATATCCTTCAAACAAACCACTATTTTTTTAGCACAACAAGCAATAAAAAAACAGCAACAAAACAATTGATGGCTTCAAATCAAACAAATCCAACAAATATTCCACAAATACCAACAACTACGATAATACTCAAACACCTGAAAGCACAAATTACTACTATAATCCAAACACTAGCACAAATAATACACACACCATAAACTCAGTAATTAACCCAAGAACAAACATCCCAAACTACTTTAGTGACGAAAATGGGACACCCCAAAAATGGCTTGAATTTGCTAAATTAACCCTAACCCTATCGGGAATAAAGTCAACGAAAACGCTATGTTCAAACATCATCGCTGCACTCCCAAGTAGCAAACTGAACGAAATAGCTGACCAAATTGAGGAAATTTCAAAGAGCGAAGACCCGTTCAACAAGCTTTGCAACGTTCTAACAAACAAAAACAAAATCAACAGGAGGCAAATGTTGGAATCATGTCTCAACAACACACAACTTGGCGACAATAAACCAACAGATTTCCTTCGCCAACTAAAACAAAAATTGGAGTACCCCCAACCAAACATCACTAATTCGGGATCAAACGAATTAGTAAAAGAATTTTTCATGCGAGCAATGCCGCCCGAAATAAGACGTATCCTCGCAGCCAGTAGCAATTCGGACGTAGAAACGCTAGCAGACAAAGCAGATAAAATCAATGAAGAAATTTATCCTACTATATGCAGCACACAAAATTACAACAAAAACAAAACTAATCACAACAAGAACGCCGAACCAAATGAAACAACAAACCGATTAATAAACACTTTGATCAGCAAATTCGACGAAATAATTGTCGAAAACAGACAAATAAAAGCGGAACTAGCCGAAATAAAAGAGAAATACAACAGGTAAAATTTCAATCAAAACGAAAACAGAGACCTATTCAACAGAAACCATTTCAACACAGACCAACTATCATATAATCACAACAGACAAAACTATGACCGACCACCCAACGGAAACAACAGACAGAACTACAGCCACAGACAATCCCCAAACGGACACTACAGAAACCGGTCAAACTCCCCAAACCGATACAACAATTACCGAAACAGCAGCCCAGAAAGGAATTCAAGAAATGATTTCCTAAACAAAAACCACTGCTACTTTCACAACAAATTCGGCGACAAAGCATATAAATGCATAAAACCCTGCGAATTCCACAAAACAGAGCAGGAAAACTAAAAATGTCACCATTGATAGCACCCACATTTGGTGACAATAATAATACTTTCACGGTGCACTCAAACAATACTGATTTTCTAATCGACACCGGTTCCGTGATCTCCTTATTTCCATACTACTTATACAAAAATACAAAAACTACAGAAAAGTCACTAACCTTTGCCAATGGCTCCAAAATTAAAACATTTGGCCAACATACAATAACACTCACAATAAATTCAATAAAATACAATTGGCCATTCACAATCGCAGAAGTACAACAGTCAATAATTGGAGCCGACTTCCTAGCAAATTACAACCTAATAGTGGACTGCCGAAACAAGAAAATAGTCGAAAACAACAAAACAGACAAAGAAACAGCCAGGAACACAACATCAAACTTGTCGAAAGTAGACATTGGCGTGATTCAAACAAGTACATCAACTATCAAAACAATCAAAACTATTGAACACATACCAGAAATAGCCACACTACTGGCAAAATACGAGAAACTCTGCGAACCAGTAACTTTCGATGGAAATTCAAACCACACTACTGAACACGCAATACTGACAAACGGAAACCCAGTCCACTCAAAAGTAAGACCATTGGATCCCAAAAAAATAGAAATCACAAAAAACATATTTAACGAACTGTTGGAAAACAATATAGTAAAACATTCAAACTCAGAATGGTCTTCAGCACTGATGCTAAAACAAAAAGCTAACTGGGAATGGAGAGCTTGCGTCGATTACAGACTCCTGAACAAAATAACAGAGCCAGACAGCTACCCATTACCTATAATAAAAGACATAATAAATCGAATAAACGGCGCAAAATATTTTTCAAAAATTGACCTACAAAAAGCATATCATCAGATCCCAATTAGAATAGAGGACATAAAAAAGACAGCAATAACAACACCGATCGGCATGTTAGAATACAACCGAATGCCATTTCGGTCTACAAAATGCCACAGCAACTTTCCAACGATTCATGGACCAAACAATGAAAAACAACAAAAACACAATTGCTTACCTAGACGACATTCTAATTACAAGCCCAGATAAAGCAACTCATTTAAAAGACGTAGAAAAAGTATTCGAAACGCTGAACAAAGCAAAATTGAAAATAAACACACAAAAATGTGAATTCATGAAAACAGAAATAAGCTTCCTTGGTCACACACTAAACGACAAAGGAACACAACCAATTGAAAACAAAATAAACAGCATAAAAAATTACAAACTGCCGACAAACACAAGAGAGTTGAGGAGATTTCTAGGAATGGTAAACTTTTATCATTCTTACATCCCAAATTGCAGCAACCTACTGGCGCCACTAAACGACATTATCAAAACAAAACGGAATGTCACAATAAACTGGACACAACAAACAACCGACACATTCAATAAAGCCAAAGAAAGCCTATCAACGGCAACACTACTCGGTTACCCAGATCCAGAACTAGAGTATCAACTAACTACAGACTGTTCTGGTTTTGCAATTGGCGCAACAATTTTCCAGGAAAATAAATTTGGCAAACAACCACTGGGATTTTTCTCGAAAAAACTAAAATCACATCAAACAAGATACTCAACATTCGACAGAGAACTCCTAGCAATACACGAAGCAATCAAACACTTTCAACATTTACTCGAAGGACGAACCTTCAAAATATTCACAGATCACAAACCGCTAACAAACGCAATAGAAATGAAAAACCCTTCACCAAGGCAGATTAGACAAATCCATTTCATTTCACAATTCAACTGCACAATAAACTACGTAGCGGGAAAATCAAACATAGCAGTTGATGCTCTATCAAGAATCGAAAGCGACATAAACTCCCTAGAATTCGGAGAAATAATCGAATTAGATCAAATCAAAACCAGACAAACCTATACATTAAGCAAACTGCCTACTAAATACAGCCTGAAACTACAGGAACTCGACGGAATATGGCACGATGTCTCAAACGAAAGCAACAAACGAATCCTACTACCCGAAGAATTCCGACAAGACTGCATAAAAAAGATACATGCTATCAATCATCCGGGAAACAAAATAACATTCGAGTTAATACATAACAAATATGTATGGCCTCACATGCGGGAAGACATCAAGAATTAAGTCAAAAGTTGCCACAGCTGTCAATTAAACAAAACAACAAAAAAACCCAAAACACAAAAAGTAAACTTCCAAGCAGCGAAGCGTTTGAAACAATACACACAGACGTAGTAGGACCACTACCACCAAACGACAACTATAAATATCTACTAACAATTATAGACAGAAAAACCAATTGGTTCGAAGTGATCCCAATAAAAGAAATCACCGCAAAAAACATCTGCGAAATGATCGAACTAAACTGGATAGCTCGTTATGGCCAACCGAAAACAATCATAACCGATCAAGGCAGGCAATTCGAATCGGAAATGTTCAAAATACTGTGCAATAAATACAATATCAAAAGAAATCGAACAACACCTTACAACCCACAATCAAACGGAAAAATTGAACGGTTTCACAGAACATTAAAAGAAAGCACCAGAACAAAAGCTAATGACCAAAACTTGTTAAATCAACTGCCAACAATATTAATCGGACTGAGAAATAGCCCAAACTCAACAGATAATGAAAGTCCAGCATACAAAATTTTCGGAAAAGCAACAAACTTGCCATCACTTAAATCAGATACAAACAAAAACACTGAAAACAGCAAACAAATAACAAACAAAAATAGTGAAACCACCGAACAGAAACCAAAAGGAATTTTAAAAAGAAGACCAGACTCCGAATTAGACGGAAAAATAGTATTAACAACAAATTTCATCTTAATAAAAAAACCATTCACAAAAGGATTCGAATCCATATATGAAGGTCCATTCAAACTCCTAGAAATCAACAAGAACGTCGCCACAATAATTAAAAATAACAACAAAATGAAAATAAACATCAGGCGGATAAAACCATACCACAAGAATATAGACCCCCAAAACGACTCACCGAAAGACAAAACACAAACCCAATCACAAACAAAAAAACAACCAATTCACAAAAACATCACATTCAACCACAAAAATTCAATCAAAATATTCGACAAAGACACAATACTGGCTCCACTATACAAAAAACGTTACAGCGAATGCTTTAAATAAAAACACAAACATACACAAACAAACACATGCACAAACAGCGTTAATTGTACATTTTTTTTCCTTGTAAATACAAAACAAAATGTAAATTTTTAATTTTATTGAGGTTGTAGATATAAAAAAAACAGAAACAAAAACAAACAAATAAAAACATAAAAAATGCAACACAAAAGAAAATAAAAAACGTTATGGTATGTTATATTTTTTTCTGGTTACATTTTACTGACTCATGTTAACCTCCGGTTTTAAAGGGGGAAGTTATGTAATGTATTTTTATTTTTATTAGTATTTTTATTAGGAATTGTGAACAGTATGGCATAAATTGCCACCATCTGGGAAATCCAGATTTTCAAAAAAAAAAAAAACTATATAGCGATAATTTACTATAGTAAATTATCGCTATAGTAAATAAATGAAAAGAAAAAAATCAATAAAAAAATCTATACGAGAATTGAAAACGGCAAAACTAAGGAAACATAGACAAATCGCCAAAATCTAAAATCGGAATAACATATTAGTGTTTTATTGGAGCCAAACAATTTCTAAATTCGGATCGCAAACCATTTCCAGATTTAGATCACAAACAATTTCTAAATTTGGACAGCAAACAATTTCTAAATTTGGACAGCAAACAATTTCTAAATTTTAATCGCAAACAATTTCCAGATTTAGATCGCAAACAATTCCCAGATCGCAAACAATTCCCAGATCACAAACAATTTCTAAATTTGGACAGCAAACAATTTCTAAATTTGGACAGCAAACAATTTCTAAATTTGGACAGCAAACAATTTCTAAATTTAGACAGCAAACAATTTCTAAATTTTAATCGCAAACAATTTCTAAATTTAGATCACAACCATTTCCAGATTTAGATCGCAAACAATTTCTAAATTTGGATCGCAAAACATTTTCTAGATTTAGATCGCAAACAATTTCTAAATTTTGGTACGTCAACTGTTTGTTTATTAACTAAATAAAATTGGTTATAGTTTATAACGGTTATCGTTAGTTTATTATTATTTTTACCTTGTTTGTTATTGTCTTATCGGTAAACACAGCCCGCACCCCGATTGTCCCGACACAAGTTTTAACGGAGACTCTTTCGGGCTCATCAATTTTCTTATCAAACATACTACTCCATCAATTTTCTTATTAAACATACAACTTAACAATGATCATCATTATTTTCAACATTATCATTATTTAAATTTTTAAAATTTAACAATGCTGAACGTTTTTTGGTTTTGAGATGTCTTGATTTATAATGCCTTGTAATAATAGAATGACAAATTTCACAAGTCCAAAAATATTTAGACATTTTAGAAAACTTAATTTTGTTTATTTTTCCAAACAAGTTTGGAAAATTAAACTTGTTTTATTACCAAAACTTGTTTTGTAAATAAAACTTGTTTTGTTAATAAAAGTAGTTTATTCCTTAAACTTTCTTTTATTACCAAACCTTGTTTAGAGAACAAAACTTAGGAATCCCCTCTAACATTTTCAATTATTGAAATCTTTCCACCATACAACTTCATTTCTATTTTCTTTTCTTATATAGTTTTGCTTTAAAATTAGAATCCTTTCTTATATGAAGAGTAACATCAACATTATTTATAGCTAATCTATCATCTTGATCTGAAATCTTTATACAGAACATAGAATATAAATTTTTGAAATCTTCTAAACTTAATTGTGGTTTTGCATTAAAGTCTTGGCATGTTTAAATATAATTTAGATATGGGAATATATTTTCATTGTTTTCTATATTAAACTCCATTCTATTTATCGGATAATAACTATTATTCAATTGAATTTGAATTGATTTTAAATTTTCAACTCCAATCTTTTGAATAAATAAGTGGCTATTTTTTGAAAGGATACACCTGTTTCTTTGAATCCAATTAAAATATATCTTGGTCGATATGCTAAATTTGCTACCTTTATAGCATATGTTGAACCTTCTGTCATGTCAAATTCACTACAGATTCTATTTAAATAATTAACATTTATGGACTTGTTGGAATTTAATCTTTCAAGTAATTTAATTTCAGCATGTGGATTTAATGTCCATTCGGGTATATGTAATTCAAATGTTTTTAATTTTAATTTAGCTTTTGTATCTCCAGCTCCATAGAATAATATTTAATCATTTATTGCACTATTACAAACTAATTCTATAAAAACATTATGAAGTACACGATTATAATTTTGAAGGAATCCAAATAAATGTTTCAATTCAAAATAACCCTCATATTTTTTAGACTTGTAAAGTTGAACTCGTTTATAATAACCATAATTTATATCTAAACCATCTTTATCCAAATAACCTTTGTTAAGATCAGGAATCCAACCTGTTAATTCACCATATTCATTTTTGTAATCACAACCAGTCAAAACAAAATTTAACATTGTAGAATATACACCTGGATTTGATATATTTTCAATTTCTGATGATCCTAATTTTAATCTCATGCTGGTAAGAAATGAAATTATTTTCTAGGGTTATATCTTTGTTTGCTTCAATCTCTAATTCAATTTTGTAATATATGGGATTTGATGTTTGAAGAGATAGAAAAACTATATCACCTCCACGATCTAAATTTCCAATGGAACCAGAAGTTGGACAAATTTTAAGTACATCAATTTTCTTGATTTCATGAACAAAATGTTTATGATAATCAAGATTTAATTTATTTTTTTCTGAAATCTCGAGATTTATATTGTTCATTTTTATAATAGAATTTTCAGATTTTTATAAAATAAAATTTCACAACCTTGTTTTGAACCCAAAACTTGTTTCGGGTTCAAAACTTTGGGTACTAGTGAATTCACTAATTCCCAAGATTGAGTTCGAACCTTGGTTCGAACTTGTTTGTTCTCTCAAACTTGTTTGAGAGAATAAACTCAATCCCAAGATTCTGTCAAATCTCGAAAATATAAAAAATTATAAATTCATCAAGTCCATAAAATATAAAAAATAAAAATTCTCCAAAACATTAAATAGAAACTTTTTGTTCTGAGTTCGAACCTTGGTTCGAACTCGGAACTTGAGTACCACCCAACCAATTTTTTATAAAAATATCTTTTTATAAAATTTGTAATGAGTTAGTAAATCTCTATATAAAATTATTATGGTTTAATGTAGAAATGAGATCAGTTAGTAGAAATAATTATTTGTGTTAAATATTTATATTTAAATTCTATATTAAATTATATCATATTATATTAAATTATATTAAATTAAATCAATTAAATGTATGACCAGTAATTACATTAATATTAATAATTATCGCGCCTCGGTGTTTAAATATTCTAGTAAACGGCACAATTTTGAAGTTGTTATAAAAATAAATGCTTGAAGAAGACTTGAATTTAATTGCGTCTAACAAAATTCATCGAGTTCATATAATATAAAAATTTTAAAAATTCATCAAGTTCATAAAATATAAAATTTTTAAAATTCATCGAGTTCATAAAATATAAAAATTTTTAAATTCTCCAAAACATAAATTAGAAAGTTCTTGTGTACCACCCAACCAATTTTTGAAAAATATAAATTTGAAAGTTTGAATTTTTTTAAATTTAGATTTCTTGAAATTTTTTTTTCGATTTTCCTAGGGTGGGGTGGCCCAGGATTCCCATTATAACCACTACTATTAACCAACAAGATTTTGAATAACCATTCTTCATTAACAATTCAACCAAAGACTATGAATGAATAATCAATCCCTTCGCTATATTGATCTTATACTTGAATTCACAAAAACATTTGGATGAAGTATAGAAATCAGTATCAGTT
>CAUHTR010004088.1:0-20648 GCA_959609185.1 Schmidtea polychroa | reverse complement strand
TCGTCCGGTTCATTTTGTAAATCAAAAGTCAAGATTATAATTTTTATTTATTCAAAATCTGAATTTCAGATATTTAAACAAATTTCTAATCCATTTATCCAAATAAACATTGTTATAAATTTCATTTACTTCTTTTTCAAAATTAACCTTACTTATATCACATTAAAATTTTATGGAAACTTTCACCCATATTTTTGTAAATTTTTACAAATTTATGAATAGCTATTTTGATCAATGGACTGCATATCACATATATAATGTAAATGAAAACATATATTACATTCACGATAACCGAAAGCGAACGAGAAACATAATTGAAACCACGTTTCAAAGATAAACAATATACATCTCGAAAAGACCCAGTGGTCTCACACCTACATACTATTTACAATTGTGATTATACTACAATTTACCTAAATGTTATACAAACCCTTATTGGCCCCAGTGACGTGTGAATGACATCCTTCAGTATGGATTTGCACTTTAATATGAGACTTTCAATTAATTTTGAATGAAGAACGATGAGATTTGGAGTTTGTTTGTTTATAACACAGTGAATCTGATTATCTTATAATTTTTAATTCGAATATAAATGTACGTTTGATTCACAAACTTCATTCTTATTTTGTATACGAAACCGCAGTTAATCTATTTGTGCGCCAGTATTCCATTAATAAATAGAATATTATATTATTTAATTAATAAATAAAACAAATAAATACATTTTAATATACAATATTCTATTGAATAAAAACAAATTGAACCAATTTTATTTAAATCTTTAAGTAATTTTGGCATGCGTTTTAAACCCTGCTTGAGGTTTAAAAATATTCTTATAATAATTGATTTCGACTTACTTTTTATAATAAATTATTGTTGTGCCTCCCTTAATTTTTCTTTTCTTTATATTTAAATTTATTTAATGAACTTCGAAACAATCTATCATATTTTGTGCAAAAATTATACAACTATTTTTTCATTATTACAGTATATTAATAATTTTTAAGAAATCTTGCAAATGGTTTTTGGTTTCTTGGATGAATAACAGAATAAAGTTTTATAATGATATTCAATGCGATTTTTAATGACAGACTAGTTTTATACCGAAATGGATCTCAATACCAAATAAGAAACTCGATCCCATTTAGAATCGAACCCAACAACTTTGCGACCAATCCACAGAATCTAAGCAACCGCACAATTTTTTTTATGTACCGATCTTGTCAAACATATTTAAATACATTTAATATTTTACAAACTAGCTGTTTGAGTAATCCATATCATACGATGAAAGCTGAATAAACACGAAACTAGTCTACTATTAGAAATTTCATTGAATAGCACTTTAAAACTTTACATCAGGTTGCATTTAATAAAAATTTATGGGTTGGCAGGATTTACATACAAAGAAAAAAAAACTGCCAACAACTTATTGTCAAGATTTTATAAGAAATTATGGAAATTTCACATTTTAAATTATTTATTAGGATTTTAATGGCAAAATGTTTTTAAGAAATGCAAGTTACTTTTAATTTTTAAATTTATTAAATAATTAAATAAATATCAACATTTAAAACTTGGGTATGAAAACTGCCAAAGATGTAATTATGAATGACAAGAAAATATTACTATCGTTGAAATCAAATGCAATCGCCTGAATTGGTAAAGTAATACCTGTTATGTTTAATAAAACTGAACCCGCACCGGTATCAGTTGAACCTAAATGTAAAATTGAAAGTAAAAAGAAAATTATATCATTTGCAATTGCTAAAGGAGCATCATCTTTTTCAAGGAGCAAATATTTGAAGATCGAAGAATGCATAATTTCATCCGTGTAGCTTTTCAACGTGAAGCTCAATATTAAGGTTCTAATGATACTTCTTCATCAAAATTTAAACACTTTAGTGTAACCTCTCTATCATTATCGCAAAATACTGATTATCGAGAAAAATATACTCAAGATTTTGATAATGATAATTATCATACATCATATTAGGATTCTCATCCGTTTTTAAATCACTAAATAATTCCATAAATTTTATTTAATAAGAGATATCTCAAAAAAACTTGTCTGATCTTATTTTTGTTATTTAAAGAAATTTCAGATTTTCTTAAAATATTTTTTTGATAAAAATATTTTTTAAAATTGATAAATTTCTTCTTTTTAAAATATTTTTCAATAAAAATATTTTTAAAATTTTTACCAAATTTTTAATTAATCTTTAAGAATCTTTTAACTTCCTCATATCCCCCTCCTTAACAAATTTTTTAAGTTTTTCCACGTTTCTTTCAATCTTTTTACCATTCTCGTTTCTTAAGATATATCGTCTGTCATGCACTTTCTCGATTACTTTATATGGTCCCTCATATCTGTCCTGGCTTTTGTTGCGTGTTTCTAATTTTACTAACACATCATCTCCTACGTCAAATTTCCTCCTTGTTTGTTCTTCTTGTTCTTCCTTTACTTGTTTTTCTTTTGACCCGTACCATTTCTCCCTGCTAATCTTTTTGCCAAAAACTATCTCTGTCGGGCTTATTCCTGTCGTTTTTTGTTTGGTTGAATTTAATGTAAATTCGACTTCTGGTAGCATCTCTGCCCAATCCGTCTTCCTTCTGTCTCGTAAAGTAGCATTTATCAGATCTCGTATTGTCCTGAATTGCCTTTCTATCTGTCCATTTGTTTGGTGATGGTATCGACTCCAAAAACATAACTTAATATCAAGTTTCTTTGTGAATTCTCTCAACATTCCTGATTCAAACGCCTTCCCACAATCAACTTTTATCTCCTTTGGGCACCCAAATCTTAAAATCTATTTTTCTAAAATCGTTTTTTTATTGTTTCTTCGTCTTGTCTTGTTATAGCTGTCAGGATTTGATACTTACTATACTGGTCTATTATACCCAATATATACTTCTTACGTCCTTTTGTTTCTTGCATCTGTCCACATATATCCACGAATATAATTTCGAACTTTTCGGTTGATTCTAATTTTTTTACTGGTTCCTTAGTTGTAATTGTTATAGCCTTGGTTTTTTGACAAGTCTCACAACTTCGAATAGTTTCCTGAATCTGACTCCACAGGTTTTTCCCAATATATCTATCTTCCATATAATCAGCTATCTTCTCGACTCCAGCATGACACAATAGTCTATGTATTTCCTTTATGGTTTCTTGTATCTCGTTTTCAGGTATCATCGTTTTCTTTCGTAATTCTTCTTCCAAATTTATTTGTTGATTGGTGCTTCTACCTTCTTCTCTGATCGAGTCTAGTAATCTAGTTTTTATCTTTCCTTTCTTAGCTTCTTCGTGAGCCATTTGACATTGAACACACGTTTCACATTTAGTTCTGGACACCATGTCTGCATTTTGGTGATTAACACCCTTTCTATATTCAACGATTATATCCAAACTGCTCAAATATTTGATCCAGGTTTGGAATTGTAAAGTAATTGGCTTCTTGGTTGTCATCATAAACGTGATCGCCTTGTGGTCTGTCCTTAGTGTGAATCTTCTTCCGTAGAGATAGTGCTTAAAATGAATACAAAAATAGTATACCGCCAATAGTTCCTTCCTTGTAATGCAATATCCTTTTTCATGGCTCGTCATCGAGTGTGATCCATACACAATAACTCTCTCCTTTCCATCTTTATCTCTTTGCGAAAGCACTGCTCCAATGGTATCAAAACTGGCATCAGTATCTAAAATGAACTCCTTTCTCAGATCCGGAAAGCATAGAATCGGTGCCGTTGTGAGTGCTAACTTCATTCCCTCGAATACGTTATTCGTTCCTTCAGTCCATTCCAGTTTTTTGTTACTCGGACCGCTACATAATTGTTCTAACATCCTTGATTTCTTTGCATACTCACTGATGAATCTTCTATAATAATTACGAATGCCTAGAAAGCTTCGAAGTTTCTTTACGCAACTTGGCTTCCCAAAGTTTTGTATTGCCTGAATCTTAGAAGGATCGGTTTTTACTCATTCTTTACTGATTATGTGTCCTAAGAATCTGATTTCTTTCTTTATTATTTGACACTTTTCCGAGTTAATCTTTAGTCCTGCTTCATCGATCGCTTTTAATACTTCACTGAGTATTGTATAATGTTTTTCTTTACTAGTCGAATAAATCAGAATGTCATCCAAATAGACCATTGCTCCATTTATTTTGCCTATTATCTTTGTCATAATTTCCTGGAACGTACCTGGTGCTGCAGCGATTCCGAACGGCATTCTATTGAAACAATATTGCCCTTTCTTTGTTGAGAATGCTGTTTTCTCTTGCGATTCTTTGTCTAACTCCACTTGGTAATATGCATTACCAAGATCGATTGAGCTAAAATAAACGGGCCCTCCTAACACATCTAACATCTCGTCTATGTTTGGCATTGGGAATGCCTGCCTCTCTGTTACTGCATTCAGATGTCTGAAATCCAAGCATAGCCTAATATCTTTTTTCTCTTTTTTCCATACGCAGATTAACGGCGTGTTCCATGGAGAGTTGCATTTCCGTATAATCTCGTTTTCGTACAAATTTTGTATTGCTTCTTCAATTTTTGTTTCCAAATTCAATGGTTGACGATATGGTTTTATGTTTATCGGTTCACCTCTTGTAATTATCTTATGTTTTACCAAATGCGTGCGACCCACATCCCATTTATCCGCCATAAACACGTTTCCACTGTTCGTTATTATTTCCTTCAATTTACTATCCTCATCAATCTTTAGATGTTCCAACGCTCGCGTCAATCTTTCTCCATCCTTTATTTGTCTGCCGAATTTTGCTTCAATGTTACAAATATAGTTCTTGTCTTTTTCACTAGATTCGATATCTTTCTTTTTTGTCAGCTTATATCCAAATTCTTCTTGTAATTCTACTCCTCCAATCACCTCTGGTGTCACTTTCTCCGCCACAATGAATCTAACTTCCTTAGAAATATCTCCGATAGTTACTTTAACCTTTGTTCTTTTAATTGTCTCTATCGTACTTTCGTTTGCACATCGTAACTTATCGTCGCTTCTCATATATATAATAAGGTTTGAAGTAGGATATCCAAAATACACGATGTCGTTTTGGAACGACAAATTAAACAACTCTAAATGCTTGGTTACAATTTCTAACACTACAGCTGCAGTACACGAACCAGTAGTTCTCACCAAACCTAGATTGTTGCAATTTCCATTATTTCTATGTACATTAATATTAATAAAGTGACGATTTCGTGCACTTACCCACTCATCAAGAGTTATACTAAACTTACCACCATCTTTCTTAATTGTAGTTAATTTTTTTATTACCTCTTGTTTTCTATTTTCGAATTCAGTATGAATAAGGCGCATAACACTGTTTTCACTTTTTGGTAGGTTATATCCTCTGTCTACAATAGATTGTCTGATAAACTTGGAATTTGTAATTGCACGAATTGTTATTCCGTCTTCAGCAGCTAATCTTGAAACAATCTCACTTAAACTTTGCCGTTTAACAAAATCCATCATCGTATTTTCTTTGATTTTCTTGAAGTTTTGCTCTTGCTCACCCAAAACGGATTCATCATTATCCCGTTTACAATGGATTTTGTGTACCAGTTTCAGATGGTTTAGCATACCACCCGTGCCTCCATTACTATTTGAAATAAAAACCATAAACTTTAAACACTGAGCTTTGGCAAATTTTTTATTGGTAGAAGGAATTTTTTAAAAATATTCCCAAACAGGAGCTGATGGTGCCATGGGCTAAATAGTAGTACAATATAAATTTAATACAAGTTTTACAGTGAAAAAGAAATTAATTGATTTTTTTCAGTTCTTTGATTTGAAAGCTTTACTAACAATTTCGCAATAACAAATTATATCGATTTTTTATTCTATTTAAAATTTTATTCTATACATAATTTAAAATAATTTTCACTATCCGATAATCGCGAGTATATTTGAGCGGATACCGAATACGGATTTTTGTCTGCAAATTCGCGGATATCGGATACGGATAATCCGAACTGTCAAACTCTAGTTTGAAGGTATTAGACCCTTTGATGGTTAAGGACACACCTTTAGAGTCTATTGTCAATGTGTTTATCCTGTCAACACGTATTTTCTCTCGAAGCAATGAAACCATCATGTTAAATGAACATTTTTTAAATAAGGATTCCGACGAGAATAATAATGACATATTGTGCTTTCAAGAACTTAAGAAAACATTTATTTGAAAGCGGTAATACTATCGACAATGTTTTTAAGAAGATAACACGTCTGAATGATAAAGGACTAATGACATCTTATGAAATAGCACAAATTATTGCAAAATGTGGTGCATCACATTTATATGGAGAAAATTTAATATTACCAGCTATACGTAATACGTATTACGTATATTCATTAATGATCGGACAAAACCAACACTAGATTCTTTCTTCAGTCCCATTGACCAATGATACAGTTTCAAAAAGAATTGATGAGATGTCAAATGATATTGAAATTCAACTATGTGATGAACTGCAGTCCAACGAATTTTCATTACAATTGGATGACAGTACTCTTCGTGATAACGAATCTCTACTACTTGCTTATGTACGATTTATGAAGGATGAAAAAATTATAGAAGAAATGCTATTTTCAAAATTACTTACTAATAACACGAATGGTTTGTCAGTATTTGAAACCCTTGAAAAGTTTTTCGGCGAAAAAAATACTCCCTTCACTAATGTGATTGCTTGTGCTGCTGATGGTTATGGTTGATCGGAATCGTAATTTTATATCAAGATTGAAAAATGTGGTACCAAATGTTCTAACAATTCACTGCATCATTCACCGTCAACATTTAGTCGCAAAGCATGATAATGGAAGACTACACAAATCAACGAGTATTGTTATAAATGTTACCAAATAAATAAAGTCCAGTCCTTTGAGTGATAGATTATTCCGTCAATTGTGTATAGAAAATGATGAAGAATTCGAACGACTTATCTTACATACAGAAGTAAGATGACTATCCAAAGGAAATTGTTTAAAAGGATTTTATGCACTGTTTGATACAATTGTGTAGTTTTTGGATGCAAACAATGAATACATATGTATTGAAATAAAATTACTACAAAATGATGTGGTCTATCTCTCGGATATATTCAAAAAGTTGAATGAAAATTTCATGAATCTTCAAGGAAACAATATCAGCCCTATTAAAGCCAAAGGAGCCAAACTCAAATTATATAAAAATAATCTTTATCGGCGAGAACTCCATCAGTTTCCTTCTTTACAACAATTAAAGCAAGATATGCTCAAGTATTCTGATTTAAAAACATACTGTAGCCACATTGACACTCTTATTGAAGACTTGCATGAACTTTCAATGTATCATTTTCATGTAGAAAGTGTCAGTCAAATATTTTAAGACTAGTTTATTGAGCTACAAAATGACTGTGAAGCTAAAATAATAGTTAATCAATGTGATTATGATGTTTTCTGGGTCCATTTTTGCTATCAATACGCTCGTCTGTGGAAAAAAGGTAAAATTACCCATCACAGCATTTCCTTCATCGTATTTAGTAGAAAAGGGTTTTAGCGCAATAACACATATTTTTAAAAAAACCACGAAATCGATTACAGATAAGCCAGAGAGGAGATTTGAGAATGTGTTTAACTAAGCTTGAACCTAATATTACGAAAATACTGCAGTCACTTGAGGCTCAAGGATCTCATTGATTTTGTAATGTAATTGATTTTGTGTGTAATGTTTATATGACAATAACTACATAATGTTTATAAACATGTGGTTCATTTATATTTTTTTGTTGTAGAAAATCTATTGCATAAAATACATGCAGAGAAGCGTGTCGAGAGCGCCGGGTAATTTTACTGTGGTAAAGTGGGCGATTCTTTCAAAATGGTCAAGAAACACTGCCTTAGACTTTCGAGAGTATGCCCATTGGATAGAGATCTTCAAGACCTTTCGATTGATACATATAACTCGATAAATGATGAGAAATCAATATATTATTTACAATCGATAAATTTAATTGTTAAAAATTAACAATTCAATTTAAAAGTTGCTAAATTAGAATAATCGATAATAAATCGATATTTAGTTACAAATTGCAAATTCATTTACATAAAAAGTTCTATTGAAAACCAAATTGAATAAAAGACTAAATTAAACCTTAATCGAATGTGGCAAATGAGGTAAAAGCGAGGGGAAATTCATGAATAATGGATATTAATCAAATTGTGCACTGCACAGCAAGGCTGAGTTGAGGAGTATTGAATCGCTTTATAGTAGGTAGTAGAAAGGTTGTCGAACCGCCACTGGCGGAACCCGATGTTGTAGAGAGTTTTCCAAATTTTCAAGAACCGAAGGAAACTTTTTTTGCTGGTCGGACGATCCAAAATATCCTCGGTGTGAGATTGGAAAATGAGTTGTTTGACGAAAAATAACACCTGATCATCGAACATCGACTCAAACGCATCCCATTCACCGAAGTCAATGTCAATAAATAGCACATCAATTATTCGATATTCCTCTTCGAAACCTCGGATCAGACTTGACAGTCGTTTAAATTTCCATCCTTCCAATGACACTTCATCGAATTTACCCAAACCGATAGAGTAAACCAACACATTCGACGGACGTTGAATCACGTAATTCGTTGCCATTGATGGAATAAACGTCCTCACAATGCAGCCATACTCCGACGCAATATTATCTTCAAAAGTCCAAGTGTAATCGACTTTGAATGAATAAACCAAGCAATTTTTTTTCACGAGATTAAAATTTTTCTCTACACAAAGATAACTTCCATCGCTTTCGGATTCATCCACTGTCAGAACCTCATTGCATTTAATTGAGCTGTTTCCAATTGCTTGAAAATAACTCAAAGCGGGATTTTCTTCAAATAGAAAAAAATCATTACAAATAACAAACCTTAAATAAAAAATACCCCTAACAAACTCTTCAAACTCAGGAAGATCTTGTATTTTCGATAAATAATAACTTCGCTGATATCGCCAATAATTGAATCGAAGCTTCATAATGTAAAACTGGACATGTTTCAGTAGAAAAATAATACTTATAATGAAACCAATGAAAAGCAAAAATTGAAATTTATTCCTAAATTTTCCAGACAAATAACAAATGTTCAATCTCATAGTAATAATTAAAATTCAGTCATATGAGGTAATTTTTGAATTGTTGTACATTTCGATAGATTTATTTGAAACGAATAAAGAACTTTAATTTACATTACAATAAACTTTGATAAAAATTTAAAGAAAAATTTGAAAATACTATTAAATATATTAAAATATGTCATTATATAATATTTATAAAAATGGGAAAATAAAAAAAAATATGATGTAAGTCAAATCGAACTCGGTTTTAAGAATCTTCAAATCTGATTTAAATTTATTATTATATAACAAGTTTTTAATTTTCCACAAAAACATGGCAACTCAATTATTAAAACAAATTCAGATATCTAACTCTCCTTCTAAAGACTTTTCCCACATCTTCAGCCACTCGATTCTTCTTTCTTTCGTTCTTTCTTGTGAATGTAGTTCGACTCGGTGAGATGATAGAAATCTGATTTTATATAGGCCATCGTATTGCATACCATCCTTTTCTCTGTTCTGCAACTCTTTCCGTACGAGTAACTCCTCCCCCACCTCGAAAACACGAGTAACCTTCTTTGTCTTATCCATAGCTCTCATAGTGTCTGCGGCTTTAAATCTCGCGTCTTCCATTCATTCGCTTCTTAATATCTCAGCTTGTTTCAAGTTTTTAGTGTATGTTAACACTCCGTCCATAAATTATCTCAAATGGTGATAAATCTGTAACACTTTGTCGACTGCTATTTATAGTGAACTGTATTATAGGTAAAAGTTCGTGCCAGTTTCTCTTTTCACATCCACCTGCCAATGTTGCTGCAATAAGATCTCTTATCGTTCTTATGGCTCGTTCGGCTAAACCATTTGATTGGTGCTGGTAAGGTGAGCTGAATTCCTGTTTGATTCCAAGTTTCTGTAGATTCTGTCTTAGGAAATTCTCTTCGAAACTGCGGCCTCTATCCGTTAAAATGCTCTTCGGTTTTCCGAATAGATAGATTCAACTGTTGTGTTTTAGGTAAGTTAAGTCGGTAACCTCTGATTCCTCGTGTCCTTTTAATCAAAACAATAATTTCCCAACGTATATTTGAATCACAAAAATATATTTCTCTCAACAATAAATAATCAATAATCAATAGTTCAAGTTTGACCGATTCTCCGCTCAGTGTTGATGCTTTGACAAAAGATAATATTCACCTTTTTATACCTTAGGTTCTCTTGACCAACGTTTCCTTTTATCTATTTGATTTGATTTCTTTTCGCCTTTTCGTATTCCTATTCTATATTTCCTTTTTTCCTAATCTCCTTAATTCGTCTTTATCTTCTCCTAACTAATATTCTTAGCTGAGGCAAAATGCCGATTATTTTGAATTTCGACTGCTTTTATACTGGAATAATCACTTTGATTAATCGTTTTTTGACCTGATTGCTTTTATCTGACAATGGTTTGACAACCGGCTCCTTGAACGTTGTTTGCACCATATCATGATTAATTGGCTCCCTTTGCTATTTCTTCGTATTAGTTTTAACTTTTTTTGTCTCCATTAATCATGCTGTTATGATAATGGTCTTCCGAGATTCTCATTTTGTTTACTTTTCATGTTAATCAATCTCGGGTTTACTTCATCTCACGGGTTCTCCATTGGCTCGGGTTTTCTATTAGCCAATTAATTAATTAATTAACGATTTTCTGTTTTAGCACATTCAAACGCTTTTCGACCCTTTCTAACCATTTTCTGATAAATCCCTAACCATCATCTTGTTGACCATCAGCTAATCTATACCTGTCCCGTTTTCCCAATTCAATTTCGATAACTTTACAATTTATTGATTTCCCTCGGATTTACGGATTCTTGCCTTTCGCAACTGCTTTTGCCATTTCCCAATACTGCTTCCATGATACTTTCCTTTACTATCAATTCTGTGCATGATCACGTTTTTATTTGTCTTTTTCCCTTCCCTACTTTTTTTTTAAATTTTCACCCTAAATTTATTTAAATTTATTTTAATTTGCTGACCTCAACACAACTATTAAGTATCATTTTGAAAATTGTCCCTCGTCTTGCATTGTGATTGCAGTTAAAGAAATCAGTTTACTAAACCGGTCCACCACTACTACCATATATTTTTATGGCGTTTATTTTCATGTAAGCCGCATCTATAACAATCCGTTCTAGGAATTCAGAGCCATATCTAGGAATAAATGTTTCCTCAGTTCTTTTCTGATCGATCTTTCTCTTAGCGCAGATCTCGCAACATTATAAACAGAATTGGATTGTTTCTTGCATTTTCGGCCAATAAAATATCTTTTCCATATAATGAAATAATTTCTTAACTCCAATGTGACATAGTTCTTCATGTAGGGTTGTTGTTAACAAGCCTGCAAATGTTTCTGGGACTAACATTAAGATATTTTTGTTCTTTTCTACTGTTATTAATCCTCCATCAATTCGTGTATTTTTTAAGTTAAAAGGAAAACAATTCGTTTTTTCCCAGTGTACAACCATTTTCCAATATTTCTCACAGCTCTCGAAACCGAATGTCCTTTTGTTGTTGTTCCCATACTCTTTCCATAGCTAATGTTCTTTGGATAGCTTCTTATGTCTTGTTTGACACTAGGTGCAAATCATAGTCCATCTACATTCGAGTGTTCTTCGCCTTTCCTATATTTTAGTTTGGAACTGTGGACTGATTGGCCTCTTTGTAGTGTTCATGGAAACCAATGCTTTGTGGTCGGTGCGAATTATGAATTTTTCCCGTACAGATATTCTCTAAAATGCATGACGTATTCATGAACGGCGAGCAGTTCTTTCCTGGTTACTCTGTATTACATTTCATGTGATGACATATGTCTCGAGCCATAAGCTATGACAGATTCTTCTCCATCTTCTGTAATTTGACTCAAAACTGCACCAATGGCTCCTAAACTAACGTCTGTGTCTAAGATAAAAGTCCTATCTTCTCTTGGAAAATCAAGGATAGGTGCTTCGCACAACCGTCTCTTCAGAGTTTGGAAGCTCTCATTGCATTCTTTAGTTCAATTTATATCTTTATCGCATCCGGATGTTGCAGCGTAAAAAGGTTCGGCGATTTTGGCATAGTCTTTGATGAATCTTTTATAATAATAATTTATAATAACATTTGCTTTCATTAACTCTTTTATCAGCTTTTCAATCCTTTTCTCCATTTGCATTGGTTGACGTCGAGGATGTTGCATTATTGGGCCTCCTGTTATGCGCATCTCATGTCGAACTAAGTTTGTAAATCCCAGATCAAATTTTGATGCCATAAAAATTCCGCCTTATTCAGTGATCATTCCTTCAATATCTTTACTTTTCTCACCTGCCATTGCCACTAGCGCTTTTTTATTCTTTCTTCATCAGTGTAGATTTTGTTTATCAATGACGTTTCTATATTATTGATTTTCATTAACTTTACTCCAAACTCTTTCATTGTATCAATACCCCCTATGAATTCGGGCTTGATCTCTTTTACCACTACTACTGTGATTATTTTGGTTTTCTGATTTCCATGTGGCCGGTATAGTCATGTATAACATTGGTTCTTCACCTCCAGTTGAAAAAACTCCGCATAATAATATAATACTACGTTGAAGTTCTGGTTTGCCTATTTTCTCCCAAAAATTCTTGCTCATGACTGTTATTGATGCTCCAGAGTCCCATAACATCTCTGCTTCGGCATTATTCAACATTATTTTACTCCAATTTCTTCCATCCTCCGTCTGGTACATCTCTTCTTCAGCCTCGTCTCTTCGTCGTTCATTTCTTCTTTCACAATTTATTGTCTTGACTCCACAGACGAAATGAAAACCATGGTGTCGCTGATTTCTTTTCCGTCTTCTCTCAATATAGTATATTTCTCAAGGACATTGTATCTATCTTCCATATCGCTGTGAGCCATTATGAAATCCTGGCTGTTCTCGGTGTAATCTCTTCTTTCAGATTTTGAATCTTCTTCTTCTATGCACCTTATTCTTTGATATCGGAGTGGAACCTCTTTCAGTAACGAAAAACACTATTCCTTGCCACATATCAGCTATTTATTTCCCAGTGGACACTCATATCTTCTGTGTGCCCTTTCACCACAGTAAAAACAATCACCTTCCGTTAATTTTAAGACCAATGCTTGTGGTAGTCCTCTACTTTCGTTGTACATCCTCCTTGCTATATTCTTCATGATATCGTTGGCAGCTTCCTTTCTGGGCTATTCGGGATTCTCGCATTTCTCAAGAATTTTTCTCTTGGAGATTGTTCTTGACGACCATGGTTATTTCCTTTGTATTGTATTTGTCTGCGTATAGGATGTTCGTCTCTTCTTGATCTGTGGTGACTAAATGACTTTTCTGATAGTCTTTTTTTGTGGTGATGTAGGCATCGTATCTTGGGTATTCTTTTGAATTCTCATTTGCTCTCACTCAGTCACGCTAGCGTATGTTCTTTGACCGATTGCTTCAATAAATTCCGTTTTATTGTTTCCATTTTTGTTACTTTCAAAGGTTTTCGCCAATGATTTCGTTTCTTCAATTTTTATTTCTGGTTTCGTCAATAGTATCTCCCGCAGTCTCGCATCGCGTGCTTTATTTGCGATTAGGTCTTGAACAATATATTCTTCTGATCGTCCTTAATTTACAACTTAGCCGTATCTCAAAAGCTGCAAACCTTTCATCATCTTCCTGTTCCATAGCTGCCAATTCTCTGTAATTTTGCAATTGATTTTGTAATTGTGAACGTATGTAAGAACCACGCTTTGGCTTTCGCATCTGTTGTTTCTGTTTTTCTGACTTTTCCTACAATGTGTTTGCTTCAGCCACCAATAACACATCGAAAGTGCTTGTCAATCGCTGTCCATTTGTCAGCAACCATTCTTCTATATCCCTGATCCATTTTAAACCTCGCCCATCATATCGTCTGATGTTCAGTGTGAGCATATCTTGGCATGATTTCAGTAGGAATTTTATTAGCGATTTTGTAGATTTGGAGATTGCATTGTTGCTCTGATTTTTGGCGTGGTCGCAGGCTAAAGCGAACTCGGATTTAAGAATCTTCGAAACTGACATAAATTTATTATTATATAATAAGTTTTTAATTTTCCACAAAAACATGGCAACTCAATTATTAAAACAAATTCAGATATCTAGCTATGTAAAACAAGAAAAATTAGTTTACTATGAAATCATTTATTTCAATAAATTTCAAATTTCAAATTATAGACAAGGTATCTTAAAAAAATGTCTAAATTTGAAATTTGAACAAGGAAAATCAAAATCTTGATTTTGGAACAAAATTTGATTCTAAAACAAGGTAATATTTTTCATTATTTAACAGATTTCTAAATTTCAAAAGCAAGATTAAATTACGGCATTAACAATTTGGTTTTTCAATAGTTAGTGAAGAAACGTAAACCATTACGGGAACTCATTTTAATGATCTTCTAAATACATAATTCTCCATGTATGTATGTGAATTATGGAGATTACGGAAAAACGCTTAATAAAAATCACCAAATGGCAAATTTTATTATCACTTAATTTTGATGGACATGACATTTTTATTTTAATGTTATCTGAAAATGGGTTTTCCTCTATCGAATGATGCATAATTTGGACCATTAATTCTTTTTTTAGCTGTTATATACTATAGAATAATAGCTAGTATAATTCATAATTGTGCTAAAAATGCTCTGAAAGTATTATTCTTTGATATTAAAAAGTTATATTGAATGTGTTTGCTGATTTTCCTACTTCATCCGAAAGGCGAGAAAATATTAAAGAATGTTACGAAGTGTATCTACACAGTCCTACTGTATTTAAACCAGTTGGTCGCTTGTTACTAATCTGGTAGCTACTCAAATATTATCGTTTAGCTTTAGGCGAGGACGAATTGCTAAGACTAATATGAAAATCAAGAAAATGAAATATCTCTAAACCTATAATTTCCGAAATTTACCTCTCATTTATCTTCTTTTCAGAAAGTGATACTTTTACATGTCTCGCATGTGACTTTTATTTAATATTGGTAAAATTTCTTATCATTAAAAAATAACATTGAAACGAAATATTTTGGTTTGAAAGTAAAGTTTGCAACGATGACAAACTCTGTGGATCTTATTGAGATGTATAACAATCAGATCAATCGCTTTTCTAATGGATTTTCTGAATGTTGTTTTGAAGCATATCTAATTCACTTTTCAGATGAATTATTTAGCAGCAAATTCATCCTCTATTTAAGATTCTCTACGGATTTACCTTACAGACTATTATTATATAATTTGAATAAATCTCTGTACCTAACAGTATTTGCACGCAAATGAGCTTTTGCGTCTATATATTTTTTAAAAGTTGGTGCTTCTTTGAATTCTATAGCCCTATGTATATTTATAACTTTTGTCCTAAAAGATAAATAAAGCTTGAGAAGATTTTGGCTAAGAGTCCAACCATACAGATTATTTATATCAATGTATAATAATTTTGTATCATCAAAAGCAGCAACGTAATGTTTGTTAACAAATATTAACCCACCCCGTATTCTTTCCTCGTATAAATTTTACATTTCCATATCCTGTAAAAGTTCTAAAGGTTCTGTTAATGTCATAAGCGCTGAAGCCCATGACATACCCGGATTACAATAATATTTTACTGTTTTTAATACATATTTCTGTATTTCTTTCATGTTCATTTCCATCTTTTTAAGAATGTACCACCAAGCGATTCGTCAATAATTAATCGTGTATCAATACATGGTTATCGACCAAAGAAAACTTCATATGGTGGAAATCCTATTGTTTTCTGAATTGTGAATCTGATTCCCATTTCAATCATAGGGGAAATATCATAACAGGCTTTACATTGTCTTTCTTTTAGAACACTCAAAATCATAGATTTAGTTTTTCGGGATAATCTCTATTAATCCATTATATTATGGATAGTATGGCTATGAGAATATCATACTAGAAATAATGAAAGAATTCGGAAAGAATATGCAACTATAAAATATCAACCGGTCTCAATCCATTCAGACCTTGATGCGATGAATAATTATAACTATTTATAATTTTTGGCAAAACATGTGTCTATATTTAATTATGTTATTTCTTCAATCTATCTCTCAATGTCCGATTAAATCTCTCGACATGGGCGGCTTTGTATAGAGAATGTTTTGAATAATGATTAATTAGGAGACAATACAGGATTTGTTTAACTTTACTATTGTAAAATTCCTTTCTTTAATAATAATCTCTAGGATTCTTGAAAAGAACTAAATAATGAACATTCAAATTACATGTTCAATTCGCAGCACCCGGATGAAACAGGTTTTGAATTATAAAAATAACAGTAACACCAACATGTCTACTGATCTTGGTGAATAAATTATTAAAAATCTTCTCTTTTTTAGCTTCTTGATACAAATATTCGATAATGATGACATCACCTTTCTTTTATCGATTTGACCAGTTTTTATCAAATCCCTTTACTATTTTCATATTTTCAATTTAGTTTTTCATATTTTTCAATCCAGTTTCTTCACCTGCACCCCGATTCCAATAAATCTTGTTGAATTTATTTTGAATAATTGAGACCATGTATTTCTAACTAATGTACATAAGTGCCCTAATTTGCTAAATTATATCCAAGTTATGATGTTTTAACTAACTTATACAACTATATAACAATAATATAACAATAATATAATAATAATAATAATATAACAATGATATAGAAATTTGAAAAAATTTGATAAATTTTACTTCAAATAATAAAGAATTTCTACCTAAATTTCATAAATTATCAATGAAATGATGAATATTATTATAAAAAGAGTATGTATTTCTCACAAAGTTGTATAAATTTTCCAATGAAAATGGTATATGTTGTCGGAAAATATCAATATTTTACTTAAATAGTATAAGAATGTTTCTATAAGATGATAATGTATTTTCACTAAATGGCCTAAGAATTTACTATATACTACTCAAATGATCATTTTTATTGATAAATTTGTTGTATATATATATATATATATATATATATATATATATATATATTGGGTTAGATACATCAAAATGATATTTATAAATTAACTAAAAGATACTCAAAATGTGATTTTACTATATTAAGAATTCAATAAAAGTTGATAAAATATTCATGTTTTTCTATCAAATATGCATAAATTGAATATAAATTTGCAGAATGTTACTCAAATAAAAATGTTTCTTGCTAAACTTCCTAAGAATTTACCAAAGATATCTCCAAATACCAATGTATTTCTCAGAATGGTATATAAATTAACTAATAAAGATATTAAACAGTATACATGCTTTTATTAAATCATTTTAGAAATATAGTTCCTTAATGAAAAATACTCATCTTACGATACTCTACATTGTAGAGTCTACAACATATCACAAGTTTATTTTTTGATAGGTTAATTTTTAAATTTTTAAAAATTTGAATTTTAATATCTTGTTCAGTTTATATAATAATACATTGAATATTATGTCATTCGATAGATATTTGTTTGCTCTTTTCAACGATATATAACTTTACATGATTTCAATGTGTTGTCAAGTTCTTCTAATTTGAAAAACTTTCAATATTTTTAAAATTTAAAATTTTGAATATCTTTTTACTTTTTAATGACAATACATTGATTAATATGTCATTCCACAGATATCATTCTCATCTTTCATCCTATATATAAATTATCATTAGAACAAAATAGAAAAATGTGCAGAAAAAATTTCTAAGACTTAAGTTTTTGGGCTTTTGACTTTAATGACCTTCGATCCTTGTGAAACATTGGAAGGTATTAGCCAACAAGTTCTCCATGATGGTGCCAATCTTCTAAATTAAGTTTGAGGAAATCGAAAATTTTGACCCTTTGAAGGTTTATTATTCAAAAAAATCAGTGATTTGTTAAATTATTGATTAATTTTCACTTAAAGTGAAATAATTATTATAATAGTAAAACAATTTTATAATAATTGTTTTCACTTTAAGTGAAAATTAATCACTAATTTAACAAATCACTGATTTTTTTGAATAATAATTGTTTTTTCATTGTGTAAATGAGTATGAGAAAATGTAGATGATAGTGCTGTCCATCTTTTGAAGTAAACAACTGTTATTAACAACCGATGAAGTGAGCATTAGTTACTAACTAAAGTCTGAACATTTGCAACCCTTTAAGCCAATTAATAAATATAAATGACGTATTTTGAAATGACGTCTTGAATATTCTCATTCCGATGAAGAAATGCGAAATTTTCATTCCATTTAAACAAAGGAAATGAGTCATAGAATGAATCATATGATGCTTCATGCACTGGAGAACAATGGTAAAAAGTCACCGGATGAGTCTCACTTTTTGGGAGAACAAAGACAATGAGTCATTTTTTTTTAATTTTACAAGTATTTTTAACAGAATTAATTTTTCAAAAATTTTTATTTTTAAACTCTAGCTTTTGGATTTTTCAAAAATTCGGCTTTGTTCATTTGACAAAGAACTTTTATAATTTTTTGGTTTTGAGGACTCACTTTTATTTTATAATATAATTAAATAAGAAATCGGAAGACCCATGAAAAGGGATACTGCGTAACCGGGAATGAGTTATTGGAATTGCATGAATATTTTTAATATTTTAGACAGTATTTATAGGGGAATCGAATACAGTATAAATGTAACTTATCAAAGTTCTACAAAATATTTACCATTTGGGATAGTATATGGACGGAAAATAACGTTACAAACTAATTCTAGACTCAAACATCAAGTACGCGATATTTCGGAAGAAACGCAAACGAATAACAAGCAAGATGCGCAAAAGATGAGGAAATTCGACAAAAAAATTCAACGACATTTCGAAGTGGAGGAGGAGGTACTAGTAAGACGAGGACCACATAAAAGAAACAAATATGATATTCAATATGATGGTCCACATAAAATTCTTAGATATGTGTCAGATCATCAAGTTGAATTGCAATATCTAGATTGTGGCACCGACGAGTCGAATGGTTAAAGAGATGGTATCAATCTTATGAAGGGGAGAGTAATGATATTACATTAGAGGCCAAAGACCAAATGTCATATATATATATATATATATATATATATATATATATATATATATATATATATATATTTCACTATTTAAGAGTGATCACTAGAGTGACCCAAAATTGGCATGAAAAAATAAAAAATTGCACTATATTTTTGACAAATTGGCATTTTATGGCAAATTTGATAATTTTAATTAAATTTTAACTAAATGATAGAGTTAAAAATTGATTACGGATAAAAATAGAAATTGTTAAAAATAAAATTATGTCGGTTAAATTAAAACTCAATATTTTGTTTATCAATAAATAATATGCATGAAAATTGAAAATATACCCGCAAATCTTTGTGAATTTGAGATTTTCTTCGTTATAATTTTCTCAATTGGGTGTCTTTTTTCAAAAATATAATTAATATTATATTTAAACAAATTTTAACATAAATCATGTTTTTTAAAAAATTAAAAATGGCAAAAATAGCATTTGGGTCGCCTTAGTGATCACTCTCTGTTAATAGATAATAAATCTTTAGATGGAACCGGTTGTTGTAACTATAATATTTTTTGATTATTATAAAACTTATAAAATCAAAAATTATAATAATAATACAAATAATAATAATAATAATAATAATAATAATAATAATAATAATAATAATAATAATAATAATAATAATAAAGTAAATGATTGTATAAGCCTTTTGCTGCAAAGTGTATATTTAACCTCTTAAGTGGCTTATTTCGTCAAACGAAATGCGCTCCTCAGCGGCGAGTTTTTTCATCCGCCAGGTATATATACGTCTTGGCCATAGTGTTACAAAAAATAAAATAATATTTTATTGGATGATATTTATTAGGATAATATGTTAACAAAAGTAATATTTATGAGGTATTTTTATTCATCTTATGCGTTTTGTAATGCATATGTTGATGACGTATATATCCGTCATAGCCACTTAAGAGGTTAATAAAATGAAATAAGTTTAAATTAATACAATATGGGATTTATGGGATTAATAAAAATATTACTGTTAAACCTAATTTATTTTGGTAGACATTCGAAAATACGACACTATAAAATGAAAAATTAGAAATATATTTAGATTCATTTTTCTTGTTTGAGAAATTATAATTAATAAAAAGAAACGAAAGAGAAAACTAAGAAATCAATTATAAACAGATTAATCTCCCTTTGAAAAATTTATTTCATTGTGAGATTTTAAAATAACTGTGAAGATTATTTTATTTTTTCTCTTTCGTGATTTTATAAGTTAATTGATTTCATAAATTATAAATATGGGAAATTCTTAATTTTGCTATCGTGATTTGAATAATTTTAATGTAATTTGTTTGATAATAAGACCATTGCATGAAGCAACTCCACAGTATTCTCTCCAACTAAACGCTATACATGGCACTAGACTGGAGGGTGTTGCTCAAAACGCTGGGAAGGCAGTACCTTTAATTATTTTCTTATTCCCAAACA
>CAUHTR010004087.1:0-18340 GCA_959609185.1 Schmidtea polychroa | reverse complement strand
TTTTATAATTAAAAAAGGAATTTAAAAATTAATCTGGCATGCAGTTTATAAATTTCAGTTAGTCTGCGAGAACACAGAGAAAAAATAGTGAACCAATTGTCATGAACCAAATGTTGTGAACCAATTGCGGTGAACCAATTGCCGTGAACCAATTGCCGTGAACCAATTGTCGTGATACCATGAATCACATAGGGAAGGATATTTTGTGACATGCATTGTTGATAGTAATTAAAACAATATTTATATCTTCAAATTAACAAAATTTTCTTTTAAATAAATATAAAAACATAAATCATAAATAATTGATATTCAGCATGTAATGTTCATAGCAACAGGTTCGTATGACATTTGCGCGATAAGAAAAAAAGTTCCCAAAATGATTCCAATGATTTTTCCACTGTCGAAATCCCGCGTTGTGTAGTTTTTGCCAGATTTTAAGAAATTTCAAAAATGCATTGGCCGAAGTGGGCTTTACAAACAATTCTTCTGTGTGACTTTCAAACATCAATTGTTTCACTCGACTCAATACCCCTCCCTGCAACATGGACTCCAATGAGTCCCATTCAGAGAATTCTATGTCAATTTTTAAGAGATCAATTATTTTATTGTTTTCATGAAATTTCAACAACAACGAAGACATATTCATGATTTTCCAACCGTTACTCAGTTTGGTGTTTGCTTTGCCAAGGCCAATTTTGTAATAATATACTCCGCTTGGTCGAACCAAGTAATCCTCTTTGATATTTAATGATGGATCAAATGTTCTAACTGTGCAACCATATTCTGTTGAAATTTTATCATCGAATTCCCAAATATAATTTATTCCAAATGAATATGAACTACAATTTTTAAATTTCAGTTTAAATTGTTTCATTAAACAAATATCCCAGCCTCCATCGTCGAAATTTCCCACCCGTACACTACAGTATTCTTTGTAACCGTTTCATAATAATGATTTTCAATGTCAACCACTAAAATATATAAATATTTACTTTGTAAATTCAAATTCAACAAACTTGTTTTAAAATTATTATTAAACGTATGCACTATTCTTTCTTCCTCGAGTTCTTTTATATAATTTTTTACACGAATGATAGTTAATAAAATTAAAATTGCTATTATAAATGGTGCAAATAGTTTAAAAATACCACATTTATATTTTAATAGGAAATTCATTTGTTCACACTTTTAAATAACCTTAAAATCAGTTGACAAAACAACAGGAATTTTTAATTTATTGAACGAAATAATTAAACTTTTTATTAAAAATAATTCTGAGTACGATCTTATTAATTACAGGACAATTAAAAATTAAAATATTTTATTCATTTTGAAAATAGTATAATTCAGTAAATCTTGAAATTTTAAAATTCGAATAATATTTATAAGATAAAGTTGACTAAATAGTTATACCAAAATTTATAATATTACTTGTTTCGATCGGTTAACTGAAACTCTAAAAACGAAATTTCAAAAGGAAAATTTTATTAAATCAAGTGAATGATAATAAAAAAAAGAATGATAATAATAAAAAAAAATATCCATAGAATAATTTCTACACTTGGATACTAATTTTACATAGAAATACAGATGTTCATTATTATTTAAATGAGTTTCTTTTAATTACACTAAATTCGGGAAAATATCTAAGAATTTGATTTTTGAAAGTCCTAAAGTTTTGGAATACGAACCTTTTCATCTACATAAATATTTTTTGAAACTGTTCTAGTTATGAATAAAGTGGTTATAACTGTAGAATATTTAGAAAAATATTATTTTAACAAAAATTAAAAAAAAATAATAATACAAAAATTTGGGGATAGAAATATCAAGAAATGTCACATTTTCTTTGTTTTTGTAAAATATTAGTTTTTATAAATAAGTTGTTTTAATATTGTGAAAGTAGAATTTTATTTTTGAAAATTTTACTTATGATTTAAGAAGTGGATTTTTTAGTTGAGACTACTGGAGAAAATATAATTAAAGATACTTTGGACAATAAGTTTAAATTGCTTAAATTTAAATGTTTTCAAATACAATTTTTATTTTTTTAATATTTTTAAAACTTTGGTTTTTTACATCGTCCTTTACGTTGAATTCAAATGTTATGTTTATATACGATCCATCTTTTCTTGAAATATAAAATATTTAATTCTCTATCATTTAAGTAACAGAATAAACTGAAAAATCGCGAATATATTGTTGAGGATACTTAAATAGCAAATAATATAATAAATAAGTAAATCACCTGGGGAAAGATTGTCATGACAAACGGGACGATCTATGGGAACTTGGAAAAGAAAACTGAAGTAAAAAGAAATGAAAAATAAATCAAATAAAATAAAACAAACAAGAAATTAAAACAAAGATCATTGTTAATTAAGAAGTGCAAACGAAGAAGGAATTTCAAATTCCAGAAAAACAAAAACATGGGAAAAAGCAATATCCCAATATTTTGTCAAAGATATCGAAATGTCAGGAAAAGTCGGTATAGCACAAAAAAGGAAAACAGGGCATTTCTCTACATCTGTCAGAGATAAGGCTGAAATATTTTGGAATACAGAGAAAAAAAAGTAAATGGAAATGGAAAATTATCTGAAGTTTCTAATTAGAATATTATTAACGTTAGTGTTTCTGACTCCATGTGTTCTGTAAAAATAATTAGATTAATTAATATAAAATTTTGGGGATAGAAATATCAAGAAATGTCACATTTTCTTTGTTTTTGTAAAATATTAGTTTTTATAAATAAGTTGTTTGAATATTGTGAAATTAGAATTTGATTTTTGAATATTTTATAACACTCACCGTATATTTGTAATTAAATTCGTATAATCTACAATTTACAAAACTCAATATCACAAAACTATATATATTATTCGGTAAGTCTCGCTGTGATCGCTTTGGTTCTGCACGTTCTGCAACAATTATCACCTCTTTTATTTACTCCTTAGACTTAAATTGATTCTATTATTTTCCTTTCTGCTAATTATATCTTCTATCTTTAATTTTTCCTATTTTGTCCTATCATCGATTTCTTCATCCCTATCTGAGGCAAATTACCGATTATTTCTGAATTTGAGCTCCTTATATAGTTAAAATAATCGCCTTTATTAATCGTAATTCAACTATATCGTCTCTCTTTGATTAGCTTTGTCTCGTGTAATTTTTTATTTTTATGTTATATATCTATAAAATTATAAGATGAATAGTTCAAAATATATATTCCAATAAATAAGTATTATTGAAACAATTTAAAATTATGTTAATTTTAAATTCTTTACAATAAAAACTTTTAAATTACAATATATGAATTAAATATTAATTTAATCCATATAGCATCCCCCTCGCCGACAATCGAAACGGTATCGTGGGATTTCTTGTCTCTCTTTTTGGATAAATCTTTCTCTCTTTTGTTTTTACCTCGATTTTCTTGACCAAATATTGGTTTTCTTTGTAATACTCTCTATCTCGAATTTCTTTCCTATATCCTTGATATTTGATTGAAGTTTCAAAACATTGTGGGTGAAAGACCTTTCCAGATTATTGTAATCGACTTAACAGGACCCTTTAAAGCAACAACGGGGCGTTACAGATATATACTTGAAATTATTAATTATTTCTCAAAATATATAACTTTAATACCAATGGCAACGACAGAAGCACCGAAGGTTGCACAAGAACTATGGAGAAACTGGATATCAAAATTTGGTGTCCCAGAGAGAATACACTCGGATGTTTCCTCGAATACTGCAAAATCTTGGGTATTCAAAAAACCTTCACTTCACCATATTATTCTCAAAGAAATGGTCTGGTGGAAAGATCAAGTAATGTTGATCAAGTAATTTCAGAAATTCGTCCACTATTCGGAGGTCGAAGTTCAGATTTCAATGATGCCAATGATGGCAATGATATCGATATAGATGACGTATTATTATCGAATTGATCTGTGATTTAATATCTTTTAATGTCTTAATTTATTATCATTTTTATGAAAACTTATAATAATTTTGTAAATCTTAATAATAATAATAATAATCCTGGTGTTTCAAAGACTTATTTTCAAATTATATTATCCCTTGGCGGGAACTCTCGAATTTCAAATTAAAAAAAAACAATTGACCTTAACGTTAAAAAATTTGACCTTGACCTACATATTTTAACTTGAAAAGAATTGTAAAAATTTCCCCTGGGGAGGGTGGGTATGTGATCCAGTGGACCCCTGATCTAGCGGACCCCCATCCATCTACTGCTTCATTATCATTTTGATGAATATGGATCGAACCGAAAGTACATCGTAATTGCCTTTTGGTTCTGACTGCATGTCACTAATAAATATATGTGCATTCAGCAAGCACACTATAGAATTTTCTGCTTATATGAGATTGTACATAGATACATGTTATCCAACGGAGTTTTTTCACTACAGATTTAATTTATTCTGTTAATTTAAAATTGTAAAAATAAATCTATTATAAATTCAATCATGTATTTTATGGATGTTAATAATAACCAATCTCGGCCTATATTTATATATAGTGATTATGGGTTTCCAGTAATTGAGGAATATAGTGTTTTATTATATATTCTATTCTGTAGTCTTTGCATAGGAATCCTTTATTTGGCATTCACTCGAATCAAACCACAATTTCATGAATCATTAGACAATGTCCTAGAAAATATAGAGAAGGACAATTCCAAAGTATTAATTACCCTTTTAAATGAGAACATACTGAAATTGAACATGAAATCGCTTATTGAAATGATAAAATTCACAGATCCAGAACAAAATATGCCCCATGATGAGGCATAACATAATATTTTTTTGGAATCAGTTAGCATGACCACCAACAAAGTTACCATGTCAGAAACTTGTTTTGATAAATTGTATTTTATTTACCATTACAGAAAGTGTTTGAAGGTCCACGGGTATTATTAATGCAAATGTATTATAAATAATAAAAATAAATTATTCTAATAGTGTACCCAACCTTAGCTTGGCACATAAAAGATTATTCCGAGAATTCAATGAGTTATGATTATTATTTGTTTAAATCTTTGAGCTTTCAATAAACAATCAAAGTTAAGAAAAAATATCAACTTTAAATTTTATATAAAGTTTTTCTATTTTTTTTATTATACATGTTTTTAATTTATGCCTTTCTTTGAAGTATTTCAACCATCCGCTAGAATCACTAAAATCTTTAATGTTGTGTTTAGAGATTAAAAACCTTTCAATCATATTGTCTTCTGAAATCAAAAGGTTTTTCTTCATTTGCACTGTATTCCTTCGTAAAGTTTCAATCTTTTCAGTTACACAAATTTTATACATCTTTTGTTATTTTTTATGATAGTCGATTGTAATTGGCTAGTATCTGGGAGGAGGTATATGTAGTCTATGTGAAGTGTCATGATGTATTAAGGGTCTCGTTAGTCACCATGCCGTTGTAGATATTACTAAAATTAGAATAGAGGGATACAGATGATAATATTGGGTTAGGGGTGGTGCAGTTACTAAAAATAGTAACCGAAGAATTCTCAAAATTGATAAAATTAAAAATTGGATAAAATTTAAACAACACCAATATATAAAGTTGTCTAAAATTTAAATGACACCGATATAATAATATTAATAGTACCCAATAAATAATTACCATAGAAACAGGGGTCAGAATGATAATACTAAGCTTGATAACCGCAAGGGTAATATTAATAATCTTAATTATAGTAATAATAACGACATTAATAGGAGGTAAAATAATAAACACAATAATAATAATAATAATAATAAACCTACAATGATAATATGAATCTTATATGAATAATATACTAGCATCAACGGTAATAATGCAGGTTTGGGTCGTTTTGATATTAATCTTCGAGATATTAGATGGAAATATTTGAAAAGCCATTCTTGATATCATTGTGTATTCATGTGTATTTTATAGAATTTATAGAATTGGAAAAGCTCTCCACTCACATTGCATATATCATTGACTATCAGATGTTCTACTTGGATCTTGTTTGATATATTTTCTGCTTTTGTGTACTTAAGTCATTTTCGATTTCACATTTAATAACGCCCATCACATTCACAAATGTTTGATATGTTATTTGGTGTTTTAGATTTTCTGTAATCACTTAGAATATTTATTCTCAACACGATTTTTTTATTTTTCTTAAAATATTTTGATTTATTTATTCTACTGATAAATTATAAGTAAAATATTATAAAATCCTTTTAATGTTTCGCAAAACCCTCATCACTTGGCATTCTATATATTAGATATTTTTTATTAAAAGGAAAAAATATTCAAATAATCTGAATTAATTCTTTTCTTTTAGTTTTTTCTTCTTTGCGTTTAAGTTTATTACAATAATAAATCGGGTGTATAAACCATATATAAACCTTTTCAGAGATTACCTTATAGATATTAAATGAATTTCTACAAAACTTTATTATAGAAAAATATCTACAAATCTATTATACCATTGATTTTGATGCCATTATTATATTGATGTCAAACTCTACAAAAACGGTAAACATACAGAAGTCATACTGGTATCATTTTGATAATACAGACAAAATAGCTATATTATACATTGTTACTTTTTATATTTTCCTCATAACCTCGGCTGTTTTTTACGGAATTTGGATTGTGAACGATATCAAAATGAAAAAAGCAATGAACGTTCCTGACAAGGTGGAGGAAAAAGAACCAGAAGACGTGGAATTCTTGACCGAATTGGGGGTGGTGTTGAAGAATGGAATCATAAAATTAAACCTCGAAAATTTCCTCGAGCAAATAAAAATGGAAAATGAAATTGAAAGGTACATGCAATTTTCAGAGATCTATAATTTGGTGAGTCATTAGTGTGAATTTTGTTTTATATTTTGTTACGATAATCTAATATTTATTTAGATTTGATCGAGAGGTTTTGGAGTTACTTTTATCGTTCAACTAAAGGTTACATCCGGACTTAACTTCATGATTTTTTCTTTTTCAAATATGGCTGTTTTCAAATTGTTTCGAAAATCTTAATAAATATTTAAATATAAAAAAGGTTTTTAATAAGTTTACCTGTTGTCAAATAAATAGTTAAGATAGCAAATTTGGAATGAAAGGATGAGCTAAGAAAAGACGGAAAAGGAATTAGGAATTTTGAATTCTTATTGTACTTTATCAGTCCTACTCATACTAAAGTGGTTTAAGACACTTTTGATACAGATTCCTTTTCAAGACTGGTGGGTAGGGTTGCCAACTGCTACAACCTTGAACCCGGGAGATTATAAAATTGCGAACAGAATAACGCTTAAGAAATAATATAAAAGGTGATTTTTCACTTTTTTTGGTTTACACATGTTAGTGATTTTAACTATATGATAACTAATACCATAAAGATTTAAACAAAACAATTATTTTTACATTTTACATTTTCAAAGTGAAAAAAACCTGACAGTGACAGACTAATAACTTGGGTAAGAAGAAAAACATGAAATCGCTCGCCGCGAAAAATCAACTTAAACTTCCGGTGACTGTGAGCAAAAATAAATCTTGACTATTATTATTTTAGAGCAGGGGTTATCAAACATTTTCTCTTTAGGGCAAATTTTTTCAACATGCATTGCTTTATAAATTCACCATCACTAAATGATTTTTTTAGCTATTTCTTGTGCTATTACATAGCTAGATAATACTACCGTTCATTCTGTTCAAATATTTTTTTAAAGATTTTTTGCTGAATACATATTTGATTCTGAAGCTTTTCCAATTTTTCCTTTCTTATTTCTCCACTTAAATTATCATGAGCTGTGATTGGTATTATAATGGCGTTTGATATTGTATTCCTTTTTAACATCCGTAACATGATTTCATATTAAACATATAATCTTATCTTCATTTTCAATTACAAAATAATCCAACATCCATTTATTTTGAAACTTTCGATTTTCATCTTTTAACTTTCGCTTTTTCTCATTCATAACTGTCTCAAATTTAATTTTTTTTTAAAAAATTAATCAAATAAAATAAAAATGTTAAATCAAGTTTTGTAGCGGCTATTAAAAATTATATTAAATAAACAATGTAAATATGATTAAATAATAAAAATGGGAGTTAAAAATATATTATAGTTTATTATGAAGATAATTATGTAATTAGATATATTTTCTTTTTAATGAAGATTATTTTATAAATGACTTTTATTAAAGAAAATTTTTATGCAATAAAATAAATTTTTAATAATCGTTTCTTTTAATATAAAAATTTATTTTTAAGGTTTTCTACAAAGACCAAATTATTTAAATTGTCAAAAAATGTCAAAAGCAGCATTGAACAATAAAAAATTATGTTATTAAAACTTAGCAAAAAAATAATCAGCGGGCCGCTTTAAATGTTCTCGCACCCCTGTTTTAGAGAAATGAAAGTTCAAACTTCAAAAACTGCACTTTTTTCTTGAAAAATTGTAAAATATTGTAAAAACGGAAAGACTGGAGATAAATATTTTAAAATAATTATTTTATTTATTAATTGGGAGATTTTATTATCCTTTAATATAATATTATCTAATTGTCCGAGGTTCTATTAGAAATGTGTAGCATGAGAATTGTTCCTTAATTTCAAGTTCTAGTCAACCTATATAACACAAAGTTCCATATATTTTCTTGTTTTTGGTAACGAAAAAACGACAGCAAGTTAAAGCAAAATGGTTCAAATATGAAGACAGAATTAGCGGGAAAGAAAATGATCAAATGAAGTCAAAATATTAAAGAAAGGAGGTGATTATTGTTGCAGAACGTTCAGAACCAAAGTGGTCACAGAAGGACTTATCAAATAGTCAAAATAAACATTTTATTGCGATATTTGAAGTTTTATAAATTGTAGATTATACGAATTTGAATACAAATATACGTTGAGTACTGTTTGTCTAATTATTTTTATTGAACACGTAAAATCAGAAACACTGACTACAATATTTATTTATTTGAAAATTCAATATATTATTTTGGAACTATATTTATCATGGGCAACACTAATATCGATATTGTCAAAAAATGATTATTTAACTTTAAAGGCCAAACTAGATATTATCAAACGGGTTGAAGCTGGTGAACGATTAGCGTATATGGCAAAACATCTTGGTAAGAACCATTATTAAAGATTCATTAGAGGTTACATTGCATTAAAATTTTCTAATAAATTTCTAATAATTTTTTTAGTTTCCTTATCTATTTAATAATTATTTGTAGTTAGCAAGATTTTTAAGTCTTGTGGTGACTTTTAACTAGTTAGGCAAAATCTGACTTTAGACTCTTGTAGAAATAACCCGGTCGAAACACAACAGAAAATAGCACGCAGATACAGCAATATGTAAAGTTAAAATAAAAACATATAAAACACCAACTAAACACCAATAAAAGAACATACACAACACCAAAATGATAGAACACAAAAATAAAGTAAAATGAATAATAAGAGCAAGTATGACCCGAAACAAAGGTAGATATAGCATAGACAAATAACAAAAAGTAAACAAATTCGAATTAATGGCGATATAAGAAAAGTAAAAATATTAAAAAAATATAAGAAAATAAAAGAATAAATAGTTAAACATACATGGCAATGATTTAATTATAAGATAACGCCAATCAAACAGTCTTTTCACGATATATTTCGACAGTTTTCCTTTCATCATCAGGTGGGATATAATAACTCATTAAATTAATTAAAATTAGATAAAATATAAAATCAGTAAATAAAATAAGCCATAAATTATAAAAAATCAGCATCAAAATTGATAAAAATTAAAATTCAAAATTAATCTAAATTAAAATAATTCAAATTAGTTAAGTGCATAAGTGCACGCACATACTCGCACGCCAAAATCAGACTATAAATACTGACGCATTTCGATCAAAATCTAATATTGAAATTTTGGTGCTTTAAGTTTAAAGTGCTGGTTTGGAACCACATTATTATTATAGGAAACCTATAACCAAAACGTTCAAGACTAAAAAATAAGGGCGGAATCCTGCGCCCATTGCTACATTTTCAGACAAGACCTGTTTAAATCCCATATAACTATTGGGCCGAAACCCACAAAATGGGTGAGCCTGCATAGTACCATATAATGCGGTCCATTAAATCGTAAAATTGATAATTAGCAGGACTCGACAAAAATCGAATGATAATAATAATAAATCGAATGATAAATTGAAAATAATTTTAAAAATTGAAGGAACTCAGAATTGCTCAGAATATACCTATATTTATGTAAGATTTGGTAGCTGAGGGATGGTGCCGCCAGTCTGTATGTTTCTATGATATAATTTTTGTGATATTTTTATATTATAGAAATATATTACATATTTGCTCACATTAACAAAAGAAATTAAGCTATTCAAGGCACTTTACTTAACTTTCATTAAACTTGTCGGAAATATCGTATTCTATGGTTACTAAAGCTAAATATGTTAGTTTTTCTTGCGACATTTCCTACCTTAAACAGTTTTTTATAATTTTAATTTCGAAAGAATTCTTTCTCTAGAATAGCTCAGTTAAACAAATCTTTTGGTTTCGATATTTTTATACACTTCGTAATCCACATCGATTTTTACAATTAAATTCTAGTATAATTTTTATATTTTTCTGAATAAACAAAGTTTTTTTAAATTAAATATCTATGAAATTTCTTTAAAGAATCGCTTACAACTTTTTTTTAACTAGCAACCGAACTATTTGAATGTCCTCAGGTATCTATTGGTTCTATTCCAACACAACTGGATGAATATATGTGGGTGGGTCTGGAGGCTGCTCTACGGTTGATAGAAATTTACCGTACTCGAATCGAGAAACTCAAAGGGTGAGCACACGAACTGGAGACTGCCTTGTTTTGTCCGGAAGAAATCCAGAAGAGGATGAGATTCATAGTCAAATGCAAACGCAAGCCAACAAGCCAGATAAAGATACACACCTTAAAAATCTGAGTCCGACAACTGGAAGCCCAAGTGAACCTAGCGAGTCAGTTCCCAGCCGTGTTCAAGGCCTTGACGGTGGAAAATTGAAATGAACGATTTCCGGAGCTAGTAATCGCGACTCATCAACCAAATAAGTGCTGCGAGCAACATAAACGGTCTGCACCCGCAAGGAAGCCCATATTGATGGGCATTCAAGTTGTGTTCATTCAACGTAATGTGAATAAATAAATAGTTTGGATTTTCGTGTGTTCCTATTAGAATATAGGTATTAAAAGGACCATAATTTGACACAATTGTACCAAGATTTTTTAGAATTAATCAGACCGTGTTAATTTGAGTACGTGAGGAAATCATCACTTTGCGATGAGAACTAGATGATTCTCATGAGTTAGCGAGAGAAGCAGTTGTCGAGGTGAGGAAGATAATCAAGCGAACTCTAACGTGTGAATTCAAAAAAGGACTTTCCTGCTGTATAATGTATTGGCTAATAAATATTAGTTTAATGTAATTTGAGTATCTTACAAATCGCACAAATATGTTATCTTCTATTGGACTCAAGCCAGTGGACAAATACCTTTTAACGGTAGTCCGCAAACCGCTAAATACTTGCTGATTATAGTGTACAAATGTACATTCACTTTTTGTGAGTATTGACGCATTCAATAGAGTTCCAACTTTGATCGAGTGGTAGACAACGTTGTATTCTGGGTTACGCTGGAAACAACACTGATGGGAATAGTTTTGTTTACTTGTAACCCATCTCTAGATAAATCCTTACGGTCTACCAAAGAAATTATTTTAAATATCAAGTTTGCTTTCAAATGTAATCTATTTTTATTTTATTTAAAAACAAAATTAGTAAAATATTGATTTACATACTGACAAATAAAAAATTTTTTCCTGTAATGAATTTTTATTTGTTGGCGACTTCCAATAGTTATGCGGTTGACATCTTTGTCATTCGTGTTATAGATAGTGGTTTCCTATTTAATTGAAATTTTCGACAGTTTATTAAAAACACATAAATTTATATTAAATGTGAAAAACAGCAGTTTAGTTGAATTAAAAAAACAGATCAAATGTGAAAAATATGGTTTAACAAATCTTGATATCTAGAACTACAAGATATTAATATATCAAAAATTTATCGGGAATGGTTAAGGAACCCATAAAAGCATAATCTAGGTTCGATCATAATTATTTTCTAACGTTAAAGTTATTTCAAAAATAATTATTACAAATACTTGAAAGGTGTTTTACCAAAACTGGTGTTAAATAAATAAAAAATATTGACAAAAATATATCTTAAATTAATATTTAAAAATTGAAATATAATATCTTACATTATTCCAACGAACCTTCACAAATTAAACAGTAAAACAAACTCAATATATTTTATAAAACATTTATTTTTCTCGTTAGATTTAATAGAATTTATATAACAAATACAAAATTACTAAATTTTAAAATTAAAAATTCAAGTTTTAAGTTAAAAATTGTAACTTATTTAAAATGAATTTTTCAAAATTAAACTTTTATATTAATTCGTTTGCTTTTCTATTTTCTATCATTTGAAAATTGACAAACTTTAATATCGGTTCGAATTTCTGGTTGGAATTTTCATTCGATTTCACCGATTCAATGGAGGGCCCCATAGAAAGTTTGGGAACTAAATACTTGCCGGGCCGAATAATTGATTGAATTGGATCTAGTTTTACACTTAATTGTTGATTTAAATTGTATTTTTTAATTATTTTTTTTTTGACTTTTTCTCTGAAAAGAATTTTCGGTTTTTTCATTTTTCTGTTTTTTTTTATTATTATTTTACTTTTGTTTTTGAATCGTATTTTACCATTTTGGTGGGATTTTTTTTCATCCTTAAATAATTTTGAAATTTTACCTTTTGGTTTATGGCATAAATAAATTGGTTTTCTTGGTATTGTTTTTTTGACTGGTTCCTTCAAAGGGTGGTTAGGAGATATGCTTATCAGTTTATTATTATTTGATATCTGATTAGCCAATATATTGTTTTTATGTCTATACATCTTTATTCCCGGAACAGAATTAGAAATTTCTAACTTTAAATAAATTTTATCGTTATCTTTATTTATATTACACAAACAGATTTTGCGACGCCCTAAAAATATATCGGATAAAATTGTTCCTAATTCCAAATCACTTGAATAATCAAGGGTGTCCGTATCATTTGATTTGTCCAACCTTTTCATTTCTTCATAAATTAATGGCCGATGATATTTAATTTGAGCTGGGAAAGAAATTTTGTAAGATTTAGGGAGCCGTTTTCTGCACAGAGTCTTGGACCGAGTTTTCATTATTCCCATAATAATTATTTAAAATAAAAAATAAATTGATTTATAAAAAATATTCAATGGACAATTAAATATCACCATTTGAGTAGGTTATTAATATTATTTTATATTTCTCAGTATATAAATTAGTGGTCCTCAACCTGATTCGAACGATAACATTTTAGATTCAAGAAATGTATGATAGTAAAAAATACAGTCGTGTTTGCAGAAAAGTGTTTTATACTATAAAAACGGTTTACTTTTTTATATAAAAAATTAAATTGTGCATTATACTAAAAATAAATCTAAACTAAGTGCATTGCGTCGTTGCTTCTTAAAAACATTACCAAAATGCTGAAAATTAGTTTAAAAAAATATACGCGTGATTTTTGACAATTGGCGAATTTATCACAAAATTTTATCAATTTTTAAATTTTATTTCACATTTATTACAAATATGTAATGTATATTTAACAAATATTTCATTTGTACAAATAATTACTAAAATTTTTATTTTAATGTTTCGACCTAAATAGTTTGCCACTTCACTTTACTTTATTTTCATATTTGTTTTTTTATTATTTAATCGAGTAATCTTTTTTTTCTTAACCCTACACTGCATATTGTATCACTGGTGATACACAATTATCTTATTAGAATAAAAACTGTCTCGCTCTTGTTCTCGGTAAATGTTCTCTCATATTACATTGTATTGGCTATATTTGCAATATAATACAAAAAAACCGTAATGTAATTCTCAATAGTTTTGTATTACCAAATCAATTTTTAAAACGTCTTACAGTTTAAGTGAAAGTGTACAAAGTATAAATATAAAAAGTCATGCAGTGTAGGGTTAATAACTATATTGCTGGGTATATTGCAGTTTGTCTGTCGTAATTAAACTACCAATTACTGATCTGACTCCGAGCGTGTTATTTAATAACGACAATGACAAATTTATATTCCCCCGATATTCCACTTATATCACTTATATTCTCCCAATTTTATCACTTATATTCCCAAGATTTTTAATTTTCCACTAATTATTTTCATTTATATGTTTTCATGTTGATTGAAAAAGTATTTAAAAATTTGAGGTTTTAATGTTAATTCTAAGATAAATTTAGTTAATTTCTTAATAATTTGCTGTATTTTTATTGATTTGTTTTTTTATTTTAAATAAAAATTTATTTTTAATGGCAGATTAATAATTAGAGTTTTTACAATAATCAAGTGATAGGTTAAATGTTGATGATGATGACTTTGTAATGATATTGAATTTGAATAAATAATTTTTTTTTCAATAATTTTCTAAGAATATTTCCATTTACACATTGATAAACTTTTAAAAATTATAAGCTAAAAATCAGTTAACTTTATCAAGGATAGATATTTTAAATTTACTTGAAAATTATTCTAGAATATACTAGAATTTGTGATTTAGTTTGCTATTATTGTTTGAAAATGATTGGCTGAATCGATGAAGAATTATGATCAATCAATATATATCATCTCTAGTTATGTATTTGATGGTAAATATTTGTAGAAAATTTTAGTGAATTTTGATCTTTTAGTGAACTCTTACTACATAGGTACTAAATTATTTTAATGGAAGAATATTTGGTGTCTGTAACAATTAAATAAAGTTTTTATTTTGAAGAATTTTCTATGGATTTTAGAGAATTGACATATTTAAGGGCTCGAGTGGGTGGAATTTTTAGGGAAATTAAGGGATGTATATTAATTTTTAAAGGGTAAAAATATTTGGTGAGAGATCGGTTAAGGTTGGAATATATCAATGTTTTAAGGGAAATTGCAATACATTAGTCAATTATGAATCAATAATAATATGAAATTATATAGTTTTATTAGGTTGTGATGAATACACAGTAAATTAATTTAGATTTATGGTTTAGAACAATGTTTTATTAATTTTCTATTAATTATCCAGAGTTTAATTAAGTAGTATTAATAACCAATTTATTTGTTTTTGACAATGAAATATTTGAAATCTTTACAGATAATATTAACTTTATGTAAATGTTATAGGCAAACAAAAGTTGAGAAATATTGACTTAAAAGTGATGTACATCGACTAAAGAAATTTAATCTTTATTTGAAGAAATTTATCGGGTGATTTTAATTAGAAATTAAATCGGTTGAACATCGGTAAAATATGATCATTTGAAGAAATATATTTTATTGAATAGATAAATTTAATCTTTCAATGGAACATAGTCAGTTATATTGTACAGTAATATTTATTTTAAATTTCGAGTTTTAAAAATTTTTTTAATTATTCTTAATTATTTTTAATTATAACTGGTTTTATTATTAGATTTAATTTTTAAATGCAACAACTATTGTACAGTAATATTTATTTAAATTTTGAGTGATTTAGAACAAAAATTTAATTATAACTCGTTTTATCAATAGATTTTATAAATTGTTTAGAGTTAATTATTTTAGAAGATTTTAGTGAAATATGTGTGATTATAATTAAAGATATAATTATAATCATTTAAAGAGATTTTAAGGAATCTTATTATTCTGAGGGAAATTTATATCTTTTTAAGGGTATTTATCGATAAAATACTAATCTTTAAAGATAGAGTTATTTCAAGGAAATTTGATGCTTTTTAGATGATTTTATTGGAGAATTCGCTTGGATAAAAAATTGGTAAAATATTGACAGTTAAATGAATTTACTGGTTTATTAGATGTTATCATTAGTTATCAGTCTCTTGGAATTTAATGATAATTATTTTCAATGTAGATTGATGACATTAATAATTGTAATGAATTTATACTGAATATTTTGAATATTTTGAGCAATCAGTCAATCAATTTGAGTACATGTATTACTTTAAAAACAATGATTAAAATTAATTTATTTCAATTAATTTATTCATCCTAAATCAAATATCTACTAGATCTTATTACAAAATTCTTATTAATATATTATCTTAGTTGATTCATATTAATTTGAATGATCAATATTTTTTTATTTACTGGATTATTAATGATTAGAATTTAAAGTTCTTTCTTGTCCATTAATTACATTTTTATGATATTTATTTATTATGTTAGTAGGTAGTTATGTGCACTCTAGATCCATGTGCACTCTAGATCCAGATACCCCCCCCCTATTTTTTTTTTTAAATTTTTAAACCCCCCCCCAATAATTTTTTTAAATTTTTTAAAAGACCCCCCCCCCTACTTTTTTTTTTTTTTTTAAATTTTTGTTTTAATTATCGATTACGTAATAATTTTATTTTTTGTTTTAATCATCGATTACGTAATAATTTAAAAATTTTTTAAACATCGATTACGTCATTGATTTTAATTTTTATAAGAATTTTTTATGTCATTATACTTGAAATTTAATTCTCTGTTAAATGAGACTATGATGTAATCAAAATTCTGAAATTTCATTTTTAGTACACGATTTTTAAATTTACACATCTTTTTAAACAAATTGAGATATTTTCACTCAAACAATATATAGATAGAATTTTAATCTCTATAAAATGACATCAATATTTACTTCAAATTCATAATCATAACACCTTAAACAATGTATTTTTCAGCCAACTTTACATACACACATATTTTCAACTTTTAAAAAATACAAATTATTCATCTATACTTAACTCATAGTAAATAATTATATTATAAGACATTAAAAGATGTATTAAAAACTAAATATTTATTAAAAATCCTAGAGAAATTCGATCACTATCTAATTTCCAAATCGGTGATATGACATCTTTCTCATCTATTTTATATCCCTGTATTGACATATTTACAAACCATCTTTCCCCATCTTTATATTCAATTTTATATAACAAAGACATATTGCATACAAAGACACACATGACTCATCATACTTTTTAAATATATTACGTTGCGGTATTTTAAAATTTAAATTTATTTTAAAAACTTATTTTGACGGTTAAGTTGACAAAATAAAATTATTGCACATACTTTGTATTATCATATATAGTCTATCAGACAAGATATTCTGTTCCTCTACGGGTAATGGTCACAAAGGTACTGCTAAAACTTTAACATATTATTACACACAATGTATAAAAAATCTTATTAGTGTCCACACATGCAACAAGTTAAAACCAGTTATAATTATAAAGAATTAAATTTTTGTTCTATCACTCTACTCGAAATTTAAAATAAATATTACTGTACTTTTAACTGAATATATCCCCCTTAGAATATTCCCACATAACCGATCCCTCAGCAAATAATTCTACCCCATATTTATATCCGACCGAATATATATCCAAAGATTCATGAAATTCCACCCACTTGAAATCAATTCTTTAAAAACCCTTTGAAAATGTGAAAAATCTTCAAAAATATGAATTTGATCAATCAATTTATTTTCCCACTAATAATTCTATTTCAGTGAAGATTCTTAGCACCTCAGAATAATTTTATCAAAGTTTTCTTCAATCAATGAGAAAATATAATCTCTAATTAGGTGGTAGATGGTAGATGAGGTGAAATATTTTGTTGATTTTATTAAATTTTGATCAGGGATGCTCTTATTATATATCTATTTAGATATTACAATATTTCATAGATGTATGTTGGGTGGCGATAACAATTAATGAAAATTCATATTTTTGAAGATTTTTCACATTTTCAAAGGGTTTTTAAAGAATTGATTTCAAGTGGGTGGAATTTCATGAATCTTTGGATATATATTCGGTCGGATATAAATATGGGGTAGAATTATTTGCTGAGGAATCGGTTATGTGGGAATATTCTAAGGGGGATATATTCAGTTAAAAGTACAGTAATATTTATTTTAAATTTCGAGTAGAGTGATAGAACAAAAATTTAATTCTTTATAATTATAACTGGTTTTATCAAATGATTTTATAAATTATATGAGGTTAATGACCAATTTAATTTACTTGATTTTAGATGTTTTATAGTGAAATATTTGTAATCTTTAGATAATCAAAGTTAAAGGAGTTAGAATTATAGTCATTTAAATGGATTTTAATAAATCGTATTAGTTAGATAT
>CAUHTR010004084.1:0-29088 GCA_959609185.1 Schmidtea polychroa | reverse complement strand
ATAGGTTTAAACAAGATTAATAAACCACATATAATAANGTGACCCGGTGTTTATGGTGTCGGTAATTCCTTCCTTTTTATATGGTGTTCCCTCTGTACTTAACTAAATGTGTATATAATATATTTCAAATGTAAAAGAGGATAGCACAATTGTGGAAATGAAATGTGGAGAGTGGCAATGTAGGCTGCATTGGCAGGCTCTGGTGTAAGAGGTAGTAGAAGTAGGAGAGGGATCTCAACGATATCCATGAAAAAAGATGAACTTGCAAGTGGTAAACAATTCCCGTAAACACTTTTATAGTCCAAATTTGAACTTAATTACGATGATGAAATTTGCAGATATGAAATGGTAGTGTTGGGCTTGAACCGAGAATCGAGAGCTTGTTTTAATGAATCAAAAATACATAACATAAAAATCGCACCAAGTTAAATTAAAACACCAATCAATACAAACTAAAGTACATAACACATTGATGATAAATAAGACCCGGGCGATAAAATAAAGGAACGAAAATTAAGGTCGCAATCACTAACACAATTAGGAGAAACATCACATTCGGAATAGCTAACAACTAAGAAATAAAATAATAATAAATAAAATAATGGGTAATAAATTAATTAATAATATGAAAAATTTCTAAATAAATAAATTTAAAATTTAAAATAAATTATCTAGTAAACTGGTAAAATAATAAAATGTGGAATAAAAGTAGTAAAATTAGATAAACCATAAAATTTATAAAACTAAATTGTTTAATGAAAACTAAAAATAAAACCAACAAAATTATTTAAATTATAAAACTTATAAAACCAAATTGTTTAAATTAATGAAACTAAAGTAAAATTAACTGAACTTATTTAAATTATAAAACTTGTAAAACTAAATTAAAATTAGCAAAAAACTATTTAAATCATAGAATTTATAAAAATAAATCTTAAAAGTTAATAAAAATTAGAATTTTGATTAATTAAATTAATTAAATTAAAAAATAATAATTGCACACATTCATGCATGCACGCAAAAATTAATCAGAATTGCCTCGCATTCTAATTGGATATAACAGCAGAGAATGCGTAGGCGTATAATTCAATCAGTATAAATACTAAGTGAAATTTCATTTAAAAAACTGTCTTGCTCAACTGGTTACACAACAATTCATTTACTGGCAATGAACATATGCTCTCAATTTTCGATTCCATGCCATCGCGGTGAGGTAAATTTGATTTTTGTTTTGCGTAATGTAATTTTGTTAGGTCTAATATTATTTTAAATTGAAGTAAATTTTCGTTAAGGTTATTTAGTTAATTTATTTTGTTATTTAGATAATGTTATTTTAAATTGAAGTTAAGTGTTAATATTGGTATGGTATTATTCATTTTGGTGTTGTTAAGTCTAATGTTATACAATTTTAGGAATTAATAAAATTTTTAACGAAATTTGTTTTTTTAATTAATTCTTATGTTTGGCGTATGTTATTTTTGTCCTTTTTGAATAATATTATAATTTAGGTTGGGTTTTTCTTGATATTTATGTGTCGATGGTCTGGGCTGGGGAAAGGTTTGTGGACGGGCGGCACTACGTGCTGTTGGTCGGCAGATATTTCGCCAGTTGAGTCCATCGGGGTAAGGGATATGAACGGTCAGAGGGGGAAAATCAATTTGCGATAGTTTAGGGCCCTATTTAGAGTTAGAAAGTATAGGACTTTTATTTTCATAGATATTTCTGAGTTAGGAGAAATATTAGAATAGTTATGAACTGTTGTCGGTAGAGGAAGTAGGTTTAGGCAATTTTATAGAAACCACGGATAGTTAAGATATTCGATCGTTCAGGATTAGAAATACTGGCAGATCCCTGCTCAAATTTTAATGAGAAGTGTGGAAATATGTTTATTAACTAGTGAATGAGGGCCAATTCCTGCTCAAATTTTTTGAAGGATAATTTGGATATTATAGGGAGTATATAACAATAATTATTAGATGAACAATAAGGGCGGATCCCTGCGCACAAATTTTACAGGGGAACAGTTGGAAAAACCTTTAATTGAGGACCAAAAATGATCTAAAAACAGCATACATAGTGAATAATGACGTAAGACCTTCTATCGGCCGTCTAGAACCCGAAGAGAAAATACAATGGGGAGTAGTTTTAGCAATAGAGCTCACCTGCTCATTGTTTTTTCGCCTTTGCGTATAGTACCAACATGGTCGTCGCCATGGGTACACAAATGGTTTAAATAGCAATAGTCATGGAGGTGCTTAGGGAAGAGTCGAACGATTATGATTACCCCTAACGTATTTTAAAATGGGAAAGTGACACACCCCTAAGAAACCAACAGTAGCTTTTGAATCAACATCACCTACCTGGATTTTTCAACAACTGGTGGAGTGCTAAGTATGACTCACTGAGTATCCGCAAGAAAATGAAGTAGAAACTCTGTAGTGTGGACTCCTAACCGAGTTTAAAATATTAGTATAAATAGAAACACCAAAACTCTAATAAAAAAACAATAAGCCAAACAATAAACTAATACACTTAACGAAAGAAAAACAAACTGTCAACAAAACTCAAAGAACAAAACATCGTCAAACGTTAAAATACCGAATAAAAGGAAGGTTCAATCAAACAACAACGTCATGAGCAATCACACTGTTATAAAAATCCACAAACTCTACCTAAAAAGAAAAACACAATCAAGGATTATTCTAACTCAGCACTTATCACATCACTAGAAAACTAGAAGGACTGAACGATTAAAGTAACAATTTAAATTAGAAAAAGAGAGACAATATTTTGAATCAAAAGCACCAAACCATTAGGAAGAATTCCAATTCATAAAACAATCAATCGAAGAAGCGTAATTAACCAACCGAGAACTATATAGCAAAGTAAGGTTCCACATTTAAATATATAAAATTTCGGTTTAAATATTAAAGTCTGTTGTAATATAATTTATTGTTTAATATCTTAAAAGTCATAAATTTTTCGGATTTATTTAAGGAAAATTTTCAGTTTTACGCAATAAATTATATTTTTAGATTTTTGTAGTTCTTAGTTATGACGAGGAATGCAAATAGATTCAGAAAATGAAATTATGAGAGGCACCTGCAAATTTTATTGATACTAAACAGTAATAAAAATATTTTTTGATTTAGCAAGATGTTAAGTGAAAATGAAGAGTTGAAAACCGTAAAAGGAATTCTAGGAAATTTTCAATAAACAAATAAATTGCTTCAAGGAGTCACAAGTGATAGTGTTGATCTTTTCGCGAGCCAGATGGATTTCATTTATTTATTTATATTAATATTTTTTGCTATTCTCTTTATGAATTGTTTTTTGTAAATATTATTCAATAATATGCGATTAGGATGATTTAGTCTTGTTTTATTTAAATAACAACATAATTATGCATGACATAATGAAGCTAGAGAATTAACGCACGGATACCCGAATGAAGTCCGATTTACTCCTGGTGGTCAGGGAAAAGTAGTCAGAGTAAGGCCAGTAGGCCTGACTTGAAATATCGTTTCCCAACGAAATCTCCTGCTTTGAAGATGGAACAATGCCGGAGATTATACAAAAAACAATTGGAATACACATCACCTGGGTAAACGAAGAAGAAGCACACGGTGAATAGGTCCGTCAGAAATAAAAATCTGATAATAAAACCAAAGCTAATGGACGAGATCGCAGGAAACGAGGTTTTGAAACAGTAGCAAGTTCATGCTGATGCCATTGCAGCTCTGATCTCCAGAATTCCAGCAGCGGTTAATTAATACAATTAATTAAATTGAAAAGCATGCTTTCCCAATAATCAGTCATGTTAAAATTAGTAATTTAAAAAATATATATATTGATTAAATTGTGATACCATTATCATCTCGAGGACAAAGAAAATTACCTTCTTAAGAAAAGATTTAAATATTACTACTTTAGTTAAATAATGAATTAAATACAAAAATTTGTGAAATAAATAACAAGACAAATCAAACAGGTATATTCGAACTTTTTCAATATGCTCGCAGATAATTCGACAGAAAATACCAATCACATTAACTTAATATTTTATCTGACTCTTTGAAACTTTTTTAAATAAAGGTTCTTAGCGTGGAAGTTTAAAGTAGATGGCGACGACTAGTAAATTAAGTACATAGTTAGACAATGAAGGAAAAAGAGAAAACGAGGCACGACACTTTCTAAAGGTAGTCTATGAACCCAGCGGCTCGTCGGACCATCAGAAGTTCTTATTTTATAGCTCACCTTTTGACTACAGCCACCCACTAAATCGCAGTACCACAGTCGCTTGCGACGCCGTTTAGCGGCCGATAATAATCGGTTTAAGCCTCGGTTGGTATACCCCGCGACACAGATCTCCTCCCGGCCTCTTCGATGAACACTTTTATTTTTGCTAGGTTTGCAAAACCAGGTGAGCTCCATATCCCGCGAACGTAATTTCAATCTATTCTCTTTTAACCGATGAAACTCCAACTCCTTCACTGGCGCATTTAAGTCCGCAAGAAGGCCCTTAGAAAATAATTATATTCAACAAAAATGACAAACTAATCTCGCATTCTACGAAATTATTTTGTATTTTAATAATTGAAAATATTAGGTCATTGAGGGTCAATTTGTGATTTTTATCTTTTTACTGTGTCTCATCATTCGATATAAGCATTCAGCATCACTTAGTATTTACACTGCTGTGATCGAAAAACTTTTATTTTTATCATTATTGATTATAGATTAATTCTTCAACTGTTGTAGTTACATTCTCAGACCTATTTCGTGATGAAAGTTTAAATTATGTTTCTATTTACAAAAAAGAATTTCCTACTACAGCATCCTGCTTGGAGGCTACGTCGTTTAAGGTAGTTAAATTGAACAAAAACCAATGGATGTCTTTTGGAATTTACTTAGTGTTAGAATTTATATGAAACATATTGCAATCTCAGGCTTTGGTTCATGTCTACAAATTTCTAAACTATTGATTTACAATAATTATTGATTCGTTTTCTATAATTACAACGCTGCAACTTTTCTATTCCATTAGTTGTGTGGGCCAGAATTGCTGTGTCATCCGCCTAAGTGATACAGGAAATTTATTGATTGGCTTTCTACGTGGTTATTAACACCTGATTTCTATTGACATATTTTATTACTCGTGTTTGATATTTTATTGATTTAAACTCTGACTCGAATCGTGTTCTTTGATATCAAAATAGCCAACTCCAAACATATATGGATTTATTGATACCACAATTCAAAGGACAAATACAGCATTGCGCTTCAATCTTTTAAGACAAATTGTATACCATTACAACTTTATGCCGTACATGCCCAAGGGAAACAACGGCTATGAAATTCAATTATAAGACGATTCTGCCAAAAGAAATAACCTTTTCATCCCTTTTACTATTACTTTACTAGCTTTAATATTTTTAATACCTTCTACAATGTAACTTTTTGCAAAGTAATTGATTTAATTACATAAAATTCGAACTTTACAAGAATGTAAAATAAATACAAGTCTTCATAATAATTAACTATTAAGAAAAAAATTGACAGCAAAGTTTTCGCAATTTTTGAAATTATTCGCAAAATCCACTCACAAAAAACATTAACCAGTTAACTTATTAAATAGAATTGTAATCAGTGCAAATGGATTTAAATTATTTCATTTCAATGTGATATAAAGTATATATATATATATATATATATATATATATATATATATATATATATATATATATATTGTTGGGCCAAGCTCTGAAAGTGTTGAAAGTCGAGTCAAGGACGAGAAAAGAGACCATACAAAGGAATAGATAATTAAGAATAAAATTTACAGAGAACTACGGGGGAAATATAGGAAGAAACAAATTAAATAACAATAAAGAAATAGGAATAACTAAATAAAAATAATAAAACTTTTAAGATAGAAAATAGGAAAAAAGGAAAATCACCAACTAAGCCTAACAATAAGAGGAAAATAAAATAACAAAATTTAAGAAAAAAAACGAGAAATTAAGAAAATAAAATAGAAATAAAACCATTCTCAAATAAATACATAGACTAATTAAAACAAAAAATTATATTAACATGAAATAGTAATAAATCCGCAGGAAAAACAAGAGAAAAAATATAAAAAATAGGAAAATAAATAAAATGATAATAAAAGTAAATAAGGTCATTAAAATCCAGTGTATTATAATAAAAAACATATAAATAATAATAAATTAATTAAATTACAAACAAGCCGTGTCCTGATTGGACGAAAAATAATATAAAAGGAATGCAAAAAGTCTGTAGAGTATCACTTTAACAACTACTCTACAGGTAAAATTTTATTTTTTCATCACTTTAACAACTACTCTACAGGACTAGTGAGTAGCCTATCAAACCACTTTAGCGAACATTCTACAGAACTACTTCATAGTCAATACCATAGTATCAAACAGGGACCATGTATCGGAAGCAGACTCAAACTTATCGGACAGAGATCAAATTTTAGCGAATCAAACCTTTCAGTTGAAAACTATTCGAGGCATTTTGACCTGTACTATCAACACTTTCAGAGAGAATTTTAGTAAGTGGTATTTGAACTTTGAATGATGAATATTTAGTATATTATGATGGATCAATAAATGATAATAATAATTTTATTTAAATAAAATTTGATTCACAAAAGATGCCTCTTTTTCTATGGAACTGACGACGGTGTCGTCCGGGAATCGGATGTGATGCGGCGAATTGGGAGGAATTGCGAGGAGCATAACTGGGAATGAATACGAGAAGCATAATTCATTGAGGTCAACCGAGTAATTTTCTACGTAATGCAGCCTTTACGATCCAAGGGTTAGAGAGAAAGGCATTGTAGCATGAGGCATCATATTCGAAACTCGGACGTCGCGGTCGCCAGGTATTTTCATTTTGTAATAATATTTTCGTAGCATTGATTTATTCCTTTCGTTTTTACAATAAATTATTATTCTATATTTGATGATGGGAGAGATAGATTCGTCCTTCCTGACGGTCCAAGAGCGGTGGCAGAAATGTATGCCGTTCTTGGGTGGGTTAGGAGGGGTGAGGACATCTGGCCGAAGGCAAAAATGCATCGAGAGAGATTCTTTCACCGAGTGAGGTCAGTGATCGGCATAGAAAATACTATCCATAGAGAATTTGAAATTACGGCATTTGATGCAAATAATAAATCCATCGAGATCTTCCGGAGAAACTGTGAGACGAGAATCTTCATATTTGTGCGCAATCGCATTTTGTTAAGTTCCAATTCGACATAGTTACTTCTTAAGCCTTCGAATCGCAGTGGGTTGAACAGTCGTAGATAGTAGTCTTCAGTTACAAAAAGAAAAATTTCAACGAGATTCGTATAGACAGTCACTAGGCTTTTTCCGAAAATTGAATCGCCAAGACGTTAGCGGCGAAATCCATCGTCGATGGACTTTTAGGTTGAATTATTGACTCTTGGGTTACTGATAAGCATTGGTTTTCTGAAAATAAAGCAAATAAATCATGAGGAGTTATCAGAATACTTACGGCAGATATGCGAGAAACCACTGTCAGCGTTATCAGCTAATTGTTAAACGAATTTCAGTCAGATTATAGTTAACCGAATTAGATGACCGTCGAAAATCTAATAGGAGAGATAGCGTGATGATTTCCACAACGATTTGTTCAGTGGGCGCGTTGACAGATATTGTCTTGAGTCAACAACATGATAGAAAACAGATTATCAATTCTAGTTCACTCGTGATTCTCCGAATTTGACACATACTGTCTAAGACTGTTACTCATAAAAACTCTGGTAGAAATTCTAAGCGACTGTGTCTCGAGAATACACGCATTTAGACACACTATAGCGAAATTCCTCCCAGTAGGAGGGCAATAAATCTAAACAGTAAATTGTTCTATGACATCATAATTACATAATAGTATGGATATTACCTGAGATAGCAGGACTGCGTGTAAGAGCGAAGGAGTAGATCGTATCATCGTGAAGTAGCACGGCATTGAATTTCCTAGACTAGTGCAGATAGATAACAACTCATGAAAAGCATAAACCCAGACTAACCCAACAAGACGCACTAATCCACCTAGTAGGAATTAATCATAACACACAAGCACACACGAGCAGGCGTCACTATGACGACGATTACGGCGCGCTTTGTAAATAATTATATTTTAATTTATAACGCATTTTTGTATAATATATTTTGAATTTTTTTAGTGTTGAGCGGAATTGATATCGCGCAAATAAATATAAATGACACCGAACTCCGACTCTATAACATTAGGCATGCACAAATCGACAAACCACGATACCAAGAATTGAATTATTAAATATTTTCGAAATATCAAAAAGGGGTAGAATTAACAATAACAAATAACTAAAAATAGGTGGGGACTATCCAATCTGAAAGTAAATGTTGATTTTTATGTCGAGTAAATTAAATTCGAGGATTTCCCCGTTTTCTTTTCTCAATTACTAGAATTGGGTAAATTAATTTGAATGTTGTTGTAACTGAATGAATGTGAAGCGCCGAGATATGGGGAAAGAGTCGTTTTAGGGTTTGCGCTGAGCGGTATGATTGACGAAATCTTTAAGCCTATGTTCTAAATTGTAAATGATGCGCTAATGAATATTGCGACTACGCATGAAAAATGATTAAATTTCTAGATGACTACACCTTCCAACAATGCTAAAGGACTTCGCCCGTGTTTTTCTTGTGCCGACAAGAACGCGGATATCGCTCAACTTCACTTGTATATCGGGGCTCTCAAAAAACGGATAGACCTCTACGAAGGAACGTGGTTCTCCCCGCCACAGATGAAGGAAGAGCGAAGTAAGATCCTCAGATTAGAGCACTGTAGAGACAGCCTCCTGGAGGAGAGCCGCTGTCAAAGACTCACGATCAAGGCCCAGTCCGAAGCCCTCCACAAGGTCTATACGGAGGCGGAACTGGCCAAGCGGGTGCGAGAATTTCCCGTCTTGGATGGAACAAACGTTTTCCCTCTCCACCACCAGTCCTCTACATCTTCCACCTCAAACTGCCAGGGGCATGGCTCACATCTGCCGCCCATTCCAGCCCCAGTACTGTCGGGTTATCGGCCAATGGCAGGCGGTCCTTCTGACCCTATTCTGGCCAAAGTTCTCGTGGCACCGGTAGTTGCAACTAATGTAGGAGATAATCTGCCACCTCGCAAACGCAAGCGGCCGACCAGAGCAGAGAAGAATCAAAAACGTAGAGATGCAATGACAGCACTCGAAGCGTCATTATCTGCGGCGCACTCGAAGATCAAAGAAATATCGTCCACCCACTCAATCCCCTCGAAAGAAGTCTTCCGCATTGTTCCGGCCGAGGGCATCAAATTTATATCGGACTGTCGATTACCTGTCGACATCGACGAGATGATTAGGGTAGGAAGGCTTTGTCTAAAACGGCTTACAATTGATCTCGATTATTTCTTCGAGTTGTAAATTGGCTTGTAAATTTTGACAATACTGCACATTCTAATTGTTCGAACGCTTTGATCTGTTATTGGTAGTGATGTATTTTTTTTCGTTTCGGTGTCAATATATTTTTCTGTTTGATTTTTGTTTTGTAAAGTTTCCATATGTTTGATTGTGCAATCAGAGTAGACGAAATAATGCTGCGGAATGAAGGTAATTGGGTTGAATGTCGTTCCCTTGGACCAGGATCGGACCGAGTTATATGTATGAATGTGGGTAAGTCCTTCTAAGGCACCGTGGAACCCGAACCACGAGTGAGTTAACAGTAGTCCTAAGGCAGGGGCTCACCTGTTAGTAGTAGGATGTGTCACCTCCAGGACATGTCACATCCAGGACAGGTCAAGGTCAATTTTTTTTTTAAAGGACTACATATTTACTCTATTTATTCATATTTATATAATATTCTAAAGACTACCACAGTCTTAAACAAGAGGGTCAAAGGCAATTATTTATAAATTGATAACTATTATTTAATATCTATGCAATCGAATTTATTCATTGATTTTTGGTTGCAAACTCCATTTGAATATAATCTTATAACAATATGAAATAATAATAATAATTTACTGATATCATTCACACATGATTTAGTAACAGTTCATAGTGCAAATCATGTGAATTTCCGTTGATGTAATCGATTATTAACGCATAATTTCATACCACATGTTATCCCTTCAAATATTTTAATCAATAATAATTCAGTATTTTTCCGATAGTAATAATAATAATAATAATAATAATAATAATAATAATAATAATAATAATAATAATAATAATAATAATAATAATAATAACAAAATTTTTACAAATAATTACTATTATTATAAGAACTTTTATTTCTTCCAATTTCATCACTGATTATAATATCCATTGAATTGAAAAGAGACTTTGAAGATTATAAATCAGTAATATATCGATGTTTGTTGACTCTCACAAATTGTCGGCACTGCCTTGTTAAGTGAATTTGATCATTATTACATTAAATATTTATTGTTGGATAATTACATTTAAAAGGTTCAACCAATTTCATAAATCAGCTTTGAATCACTTTAATATAAATCTTCATAAGAAATTACTTTATTATTATTATTATTATTATTATTATTATTATTATTATTATTATTATTATTATTATTATTATTATTATTATTATTATTATTAATATTTACATCAACTCAAATTTAACAAGGTTAGTCACACAAATCGAATTCTGAAATCAAACAAATGCATTTAATAAAAATTAAAATCATCGACATACACAACCGCCGCCCGCCCCCCGAAGGGGCTGGGCTGGTAGTTTGTAAATTTGGTTTATTTTGAATATTATTATTTGATACATAGTTTTATTATTTACAATATTCAAAGTATTAATAACAAAGGTAAAGAAATAAATGTTTATTAAATGTATATAGTATGATACTCATTAATATACATTGAACATGCTTTACATTTGCGAACATTTGAATCATGGCATTTAGAACATACAATTACATGTCCGCAAGGTAAAAACAAAACCGATACTTGATTTTCTTTACAAATGTAACAAGTTAAATACATTTTCCTACCATCATTGAGTTTTTTCCTTAGCTTATTTTCAATCAATTCGGATTTCGATATCCATTCATAAATCAATCCACTACTATATCCTGGTTCCAGCCTTAAATCCATACAATTCCAAAAGCATTCATTCAATGAATCATTATCTACTATTGCTTTGTCTAAATGCATCAAATAAATCGATAACTTCAAAATGCATTTATTGTAATTAAATAAATCAATCAAATATCCAATGGAGGAATGTTTGAAAATTTCTAAAATTTTTATGGTTTCCTTTTCAGTGAGAGTATCATAATTGTTCATAAAATCTTCAACGGTGCAGTTTAAAAACTTGAATGATCTCGTGGTCATCAGTAATTTCTTAATAAATTTATGAAAATACTTATATTCTGCACACATTTATAAGAGATACATTAAAACAACTCATTTATTAAACAAGAAAATAATTTAAAATCAATAATGGTAATTTTAAGGATTACCTTCGATAGATTTTATTGAATAATGGTTCATTAAAAAGGTCTTGAAGAGCTCTATCCAATGGTTATATATTTGAAGATATAATGTTTGTACACAATATAGTAAGTATTATTATTTTTATTATTATTTTTATTATTATTTTTATTAACAAACTACATTCTAATAAAATACTTTTACACATCAAATTATTAAAAAAAAAATCAAAGAAATAAAACCGATAATTATAAAACGAAAAAGAGACTTTACAATAATTTCTATTTTACAAAAATTCAAACAAGTCCGATCACAGAATTAAATTAATCTTGTAGATGTTGATTGATGAGATCCGGATCTGCTCCTGATTGAATATCATTATCATCATTATCAATGACATCAACCCCTAAATAATGACCATATGCAAAACTAGAGTTTTTCTCTACCCATGCTCTTTTATCATCATGATTAGTTAAAGCAATCTTTGAGTTTTTAAAGGTAAAAAGCTGATGATTTCGGGTTCCTATTCTAGTCTGAGGTACAGAAATAACTGTGTTGTTGTTGTAACAGTCTAAATAGGATTGATGTTTTATATCTGTACCTGGTAATTTTACGCCCTTAGCTCTCATAGTAGATTTATTTCCTAAAAGACTGTAGCACTTTGGTCGCAAGAAAACCCACTCACTATATCCTACACCCTTACTCTCATCCTTAAACTTTCCTATAACTGAGTCGAGTCTCCTAGAATATAAAGGATGAGAGGGATCATAATTTGAGGTGTCTAACAAGTCATCAGAAATCATCGCTGGCAAAAGAATGTCAAGCTTTACATTTTTGACCTCTAAGAAGAAACTATCGGTATCACCCGCAACTATATTTATATCACAGTTAAACTGACTCCTATATTTTGCTAATTCTATGTACTGTAATTGATACATCCTTAGTTTGGATAAATCCAGCACTGATTGTCCGATGTAGCTGGGTCTATCCAAACATATAGACTCCTTATTGAGATGTACACCAAAAAGATCATCATCAATTTTGATGGTTTTTCTAAATGATGGTTTTGATGAATATGTAATTAATTTTTCCGCGGAATTACATAGTCGTAAATTTAATCTCTTCTTAAGGTTTTCAACGGATTTACCGTACAAGCTATTATTATACAATTTGAATAAATCTCTGTACAGTTCACTGCTTGCTTCAGCTCTTAGCTGTGTATTTTTATTTATATAATTTTTAAAAATCGGTGCTTGCTTGAATTTTATAGCCCTATGGATGTGTACAACTTTGGCACCAAGAGACAAATAAAGCTTGAGAAGCCTCCAATGAAGAACATGGTTCTTCTTTGGCCAATGCGTGAGCATCAACTTCTCAACTTTCGAACCAGGCGGGCACATTTTCTCAGGAGCAAGAGGAAAGTCATTTAAAAAATCATGAAAAATTTCTGGAATATCTATATCCACTTCTATGGTATAACCATAGGGAAGGATTTCAATGTCAGCATTCATGCACTCAAGCAATACATCATTCAATCCATCATACACCCAAGTGAAATCAGCAAAAGGAAGATTTTGGCTAAGAGCCCAACCATACAGATTATTTATATCAATATATAATAATTCTGTATTATCAGAAGCAGCAACGTAATGTTTGTTAACAAATGTTAACCCACCACGTATTCCTCCTTCGTAAAAATTGAACATTTCCATGTCCTGTAAAAGTTCTATAGGCTCAGTTAATGTCATAAGCGCTGAGGCCCATGACATACCCGGAATACCATAAAAGTTTAGAGGTTCTAGACCATTGTATGCAATGGCCTTGGCACGGAATTGTTGGAAATAGTCCGCAAGGAGGAATACATCCAATTTTTGATAAGTTAACATATAGTCAGCCAATTTAGTACAACGTTGTTGAGTCCAAATAAGTTGAGCCTTAGCATACTCATCTTCAGTAACACCAGACCAAATAGGAGGCAATTCATAAGTGGTTTCAAGTACATCCAAATCAGTCGCATAATCATAAGGAAATATGGCTTTAGCATCTATTATTAGCCTATCAAAAACCGACGAAGTCAAAGGAAGATCAGTTAGAGTTTTTACAGCCTTAGCCAAAGAACAATTAACAAATTGTATGCTGTCGATAAAACGAACAGCTAATTTTTTAATGTGAACAATCATCGAGATAAATTTCTCTGTGCTTGTGGGTATTATATCCAAATTCCAAGAAGGAAAGCCATTGAGACCATATTTTAAAATATGGTGTAAGTCGTAGCCTCGTAAATTATGAAATACAATCGGCAGCTGTTTATAAATTCTGCGAGCCATATTACATTTCCTACAGGCTGCACCGAGATAATTACCAGTAAAATGGTCATGATCTCGAACAGCAAGGGATAAAACCTTCTTGCAAAGATAGCAGTTCCTACAAGATTTGAATTGTCGTTCCTCAGCAAAAGTCATAGGTCCTAACCGTTTTTTCCCTTCAAGCTCATAATAAGGTAGGACAATTGTGACAGCAATTTGCTCTACTTTTTTAAGAAATTGAGGTATACAATCAAGACAATAAAACTCGTAATACGATTTTCTATTGTTAAGATTATTTATTAATAAAAGACCTGCTGAAATAGGTAAATGTATTTGATGATGTTTAACATCTTTAGGTAAAACCGATTCAAAATCGGTATAAATAACAAAGGGTGGGGTGATTCTCTTTGAATGATTTTGAAACACTAAATATTTATTTTCGGGTAAAGTGTAAAGGGTTGTACCCGTTTGATTTTTACTGCATAGGGCCACATGTTTAGTGAAAGCATTGTCCATTCGAAAACCGTTAAGACAATGTGGGCACCATTTGCATCTTATTTGAATACTACAGTCATTATTACGATGGCAGTTCATTAAACGTGTAATGTTGGTCACTGCGGTGTAATGATAATTATCCTTATTTTCCAAGAGTAATAAATAAATTGGAGTACCGCCAGTAACCGTTGATCTGTGAATTATATTTAAGTGGGGGTGTTTAAAAACATAGTCATTAGGAACCTGATCATCATCAACTATCACAGTAGGGGTATAAGCCAGAACATTTATGGCGAGATTTAAGTCTAAATTTTTCTTTTCGAATTTAGGTATATTACACAATTTCATCTGACAATCCGTGACTTCATTGTAATTAAGAATATTTAAAAGATTTTCATATTTTGAAACTCTTTCAGGGTGGCTACCTATTTCATCTTTTTTCAAGAGCGCGAGAATACTATAAAGAAAACACTTATGATCCTTATTTTTAACATTTATAATTGCTCCTTTAGATTTCAAATCTGCAGGTGTACAAATGTAACTATGACCAGATAGGCGACAAATAGGAGCAAATTTAGTCAGAATGAAATCGATCTCTAAGATATTAATTACTCTCCAGCCACTACCTAAATAGGTAAACTTTTCAATTTTTTCGTTTAACTTATTAACCCCCTCAATTAAAAAGTTATCCGAAAAGATCTCGGCTTTATTTGAAAAGTAGAGTCACGGATTTCCCCATCTTTTTCAAATCTTATAAGAATAGCGAATTGAATTTTGACGCTACCCATGTTATTTATTTCAGATGTTAACTTTTCAGTGATCCTATCCATTATTATAATTTTAATTAATTGTGAATCGGCAATATCAAATCGAATAGTTCGAATGGCGCCATTTAATCGCTAAAGATGATCCACCTATTTGATTTATAGTATTTATAGTATTATCATTATTTATATTTTCATTTATAGTATTTATAGTATTAATATTATCATTTATAATATCATGATTTATAGTATATATAATATTATTACATTCGTCATCACTGAGTAGAATGACTTCATTTTTAATAATTTCGTCGTCACTGATCTCAATGACTTCAGTTTTTATAATTTTATTTTTAATTTTAGACACCCTATGTTCAGCAGGTCTTTTATTAGATTTCTTTTTTGTGTTATTATTTAAAATATTTACAATTTCAATGTTATTCTTATTTATTATTTTAAACAGTTCTTTTTTATTTGTTTTGAAAGAATTTAAGTGCTGAGAATGTTGACTATAAAATTCCTTATACCTTACACTCTGGGAAGTTTTGCATATGGGGCAAATAAAAAAGTTGATGCCATTAAAAGGTTGGCGATAATATTTCTTCATATTTTTGTGGCATATCAAACTATGTCCGATTGACGATACACAGTATCGTGGGTATAATGGACCTGATAAATTATAAATATATATCAAATATATTTATAAATTATTGAAAAAATATTAATCATAAAAAGTGTATTCATAATGTAATTTATTGTAGAGTTATTGCAATGTTTTTATTCAATATTATTATCATGTATTTATTGATATTTATGTGGGGCATTTATTTTTCTATTTTAAACATTAATTTATCATGACTACCATTTCGATAGTTAGTTTGAATATCGAAATAAACAAACAATTTGTTTTTGATATTTTTATATTTAATTATTTTGGGTACTTACTTTATAATTATATATCTGACAGTAATATGACAATTATAAGTGACAATTATATATATATATATATATATATATATATATATATATATATATATATATATATATATATATATAATATATATATATATATATATATATATATATATATATTAATAATAATAATAATAATAATAATAATAATAATAAATATGTGCTAATATCGATAAATTTATTTTGGACAAAGTTCGTTATTTTCTCTATTTGATTCTCATCGTTTCGTTTCTAATTTCATGTCAAAAACTTAGTATTATTATTATTATTATTATTATTATTATTATTATTATTATTATTATTACTATTATTATTATTATTATTATTATATTTTTCATATTACTGTCAGATATATAATTATAAAGTAAGTACCCAAAATAATTAAATATAAAAATATCAAATACAAATTGTTTGTTTATTTCGATATTCAAACTAACTATCGAAAATTAATGTTTGATTAATATGATAAATTAATGTTTAAAATAGAAAAATAATAATAATAATATTAATAATACTAAGTTTTTGATAATAAATTAAATAATAAATTAAATTAAATTAATTAAATCAATAGAACAAATTCAATAATATTTACATTAAACTCATCACATGTAAATAATTTGTTTACATATATCGATAAATTTATTTTGGACAAAGTTCGTTATTTTCTCTATTAATTCTCAACGTTTCACTTTTAATTTATTCATCAAAAAACTTATTATTATTATTATTATTATTATTATTATTATTATTATTATTATTATTATTATTATTATTATTATTATTATTATTATTATTATTATTATTATTATTATTATTATTATTATTATTATTATTATTATTATTATTATTATTATTATTATTATTATTATTATTATTATTATTATAAATATAAAATACGGTTTCAATGTATGTATGAGAATAATGATTGTTGAAAATTTAAATTGTTTCAATAAAATGGAGATTATTAAATTAAATTTTGACTTGTTGGATTGAAACTATATAATAACTATATTATTATTATTATTATAATTATTATGATTATTATTATGATTATTATTATTATTATGATTATTATGATTATTATTATTATGATTATTATTATTATTATTATTATTATTATTATTATTATTATTATTATTATTATTATTATTATTATTATTATTATTATTATTATAAATATAAAATACGGTTTCAATGTATGTATGAGAATAATGATTGTTGAAAATTTAAATTGTTTCAATAAAATGGAGATTTTTAAATTAAATTTTGACTTGTTGGATTGAAACTATATAATAACTATATTATTATTATTATTATGATTATTATTATTATTATTATTATTATTATTATTATTATTATTATTATTATTATTATTATTATTATTATGATCAGAAGACAATAGTTGCATGCTGACTGCAAACTATATGACGATAGAAAAAAAAATTAGCATAAGTATGTATATACTGTGTATTTTATATACATACTTATATACATCATATACTGACATTATAGTATTAATATTTATTTATATACATTTAAAGCTTATAAAATAAACTTAAAAATAAACTTTATAAAAAATATCCTTAAAAATAAATTAATACTAACAAGTCTCCTTCAAATCTGTTTCCTCCCCAATAGAAACGGGGGCATTAATTTCTGTATCAATAATAATTTATTAAATAATTTAATAAATAAATAAATAAATTTACCTAAAACATCGTCCTCAATAATAATAATTGAAGCATCGTCATCATCTTCAATTGTTATTGGTTCTAAGACAATAATAATATTAATAACTCAAATTTAAAAAATTCATCGAAAATATGTTCCAAATCCAACAGTTTTTCATTTTCAGACACATCATACCAATCTAAATTATCTGAAAATAAATAATTAGAAATATTAATAATAATAATAATAAATTACCATTGCTGTTCGTTAAGAGAGCACGTAAAATATTACTGGAATTGTTCATCGAATTTTTGGATTTTGATTTTTCAGAGACAACTTTACGAACTTATATAAATAATAAGTTTATATAAACCTGCAAAATTGACATTTTAAACAAATATTTATTTTAATTACTTGCGAATCCGGTCAGTCTTAGAATAAAGTACAATTAAATTTATTATTATTATTACCATTACAATTACTATTAATCATGTACGGATCATGCACCGTGCATGACTAAATTTTTTAATATTCTAATAATATAAAACATATTTAAAAATAATAAAACATAATAATAATAATAATAATAATAATAATAATAATAATAATAATAATAATAATAATAATAATAATAATAATAATAATAATAATAATAATAATAATAATAATAATAATAATAATAATAATAATAATAAAACATAATAATAATTATAAAATAATAAAAACACATTTTTATAAAAACATTTATTATTTAATAGACATAAGCCATCCTAAACAATGTTGTCCGCACGTACGAGTTAAAGGGTGTTGATACATTGTTTTATTATATACAATAGGTTTGCCCATTGTTTGTAGTTTCGAAACCAATAAAGCAGGATAATAGAAACCCATAGGATCGAATACATGTATCTTATCTGGTTTCATATAGATTGCAATCCAATGCTCTCCGCCGAGATGAGATGAATGGGTATTGACGATTATGGCTTGATTATTTTTCAAAAATGGTATTTTATCGAGAGGAAAAACTCCTAAAAATTCATTTCCTAATATTTGTTTTCCAATTCGATTAACCTGAACAGAACTATTTTAATAAATTAAACAGTATAAAAAACAACTTACTCCATGACAACTTTCTGTATTTCTGTATACATTTATACCAGAACGGTTCTATTTGCAGTAATTTGAACTTCATTTTCAAATACTCCATATATTATAACATGCACAGGTTCTGTAATAGCTTTTGCAAACTTTATATCTAATCGTAAATTTCCATTTTGAGGTAATTGACTCTGATTCAAATCAAAATCTGGGGCCAAAACAAATGTAAAGAATGGATATTTGGTTTTGAATTCTTCAAGAGTTATGCCGCAATTCAAATTTTTATCTAAATATCCCATATTTCTAAGAATACTCTGCATATATGTAGCACAGTAATTGTCACTATCGAAATCTTGAGTATATGTTTCTCGATAATCAGTATTTTTCGACAAAGTTAGAGATGTAACACCAAAGGTTTTGAAAATTGAGCTTGAGGCACTATATGAACCATTATATTGTGCTTCACCTTGAAATGTTACCAGAATAAAGTTTGGCATTCTTCTATCTCCAAATATTTGTTCCTTATAGAATGAAGAAGCACCTTTGGCTATTGCAAATGAAACAATTTCTTTTGTTTTCAGAGGATAGATTGCATGCTTAGAATTAAGACCCAACTGATGACCTGCTAATACCGATGGATCAACTCGAACTCATCTTACTAGTAATTTTGCATCAACTAATTGACATATTGGTTGACCAGCACCACTAGTTAATGATAAAGAAGAATCGGTTCTTTTCAGTCTAATGTGTACATTGACTCCTGGAAGTAAATATTTTGGTTGATCCATAAAATCGAGTTGTAATGATGAACACATGGTGAAAATCTTTGAGCCTTTAATCCATTTTTCCGTTCGTCATCACTTGCTGCATAACCCATAGGAGTAAGACATGTATTTTTGGTGTCGGTATTATAATTTAAAATAGTTTCTATTATCGCCTTGTGGATATATGTATTGTTGCCACCTTCAATCTTGATATTATTAAATCCAAGAATAGCATCTTTAAAAAGTGTATGAAACAAAAAATTATTAGGTATTGTAGCATCAGCATCACCCAAAGCCTTTTTATCTTTATCTATAACCTTGATTTGAACAGTCAATAAAGTATCATTCAAATCTAAATATTCTGTTTGAGAACCATTGATGTAAAATTCTACATCATTTCTACTATCAGTAATTGAATTCATAGGAAAAACTTCCTCAAATGCCCCAAATTCTATTACAGCCTGGGGCGATGGTCTATCAAATATACATAATTCAGATTTACCGCAAATCATTTTGCAAATATAGTTCCATGTCCTTTCATTCGTTTGTTTATACGTGATATTCCATGTCTTTTACGTTTTGGAGCTGGAGCTGGAGGCGTATCTTTTTGAAACATACCTGCAACCCCTGGTAAAACTTTCCCTAATTCAGCTAAAGCATTTGTTTTTAGAGATGGTAATATTTTCTGTTCATTCATAATAACATCTTTTGCAGTTTTCATACCAAAACTACCAATACGTTTAAGAATAGGCAATGCAAATCTACCAATTGTTCTCAACCATCCCGATCCGTACTGTTTACCAATAAAATATGGTAATTCACCGCCAGATTGTCTATCACTATACATACTAATAATATCAGAATTAGCCATCTACTTTACGAAAATGTAATGTCAAATGTGTTTTTGAACCTTTTGGAAAGTTTATAAGTTTTCCACTATCATCACGAATATTTATTTCTATATTGTTTATACATGAACTTGCTATTGGTAAATACATGGGATTATCGATATTTATATTGACAACTTCATCATGTTCATATTTTCCAATCCATACCGATTTCAAAAGAGGAACACTGGAATCACCAACACTTATGGGTTCGATAATGTTAGTATATATGAACATTTGTTGATGATGTTCTAGTATTCTTGGTTTGCGTATACCAGTCGATTTTTCTCTATATTTTTGCTTATCTAATCCAAGTGAATTTGCCAAATTTTTATCAAATGTAACTTCGCAAATATCCTCATTCAAACTGAAGGTAAACATCAAATCTTTCACAATTTCCAAATTTTTAAATAGGTGTGAACAATTGAACTTTAAATATTCAAGTAATACATCAAGTTTATCAAAATATAATTCATCAGCAAAGATGAATGATTCTTCAACTTCATCATTATACGACACAGATATTTTGATTTCTTCTTTCACTATACTGTTTGCTTCAAATAGATTAAAACGTAATAAATACTCAGTCTCCATAACAATATTTTTCAGCTTATTGCAACCCATTCGTTTGGCATCTTCAATAGTTTCGAATGTTATTGTAAATGGTTTAAAATCACAACTGATATTTAATCCATCCTTGTAAAATATATAGTAATGCGAATCTAATATTTGGTTCGGAATATGATATGTTTTATCATAATTATTAATAATAAAGATACCGCTACATGTTTTCACAATATTCCTTTTGAAATCAATCTTACATTGGCTATAAAATGGGAATGTGAGTAGATGGATTGGGCACCGCTGGCACAGGGCATCGCTAGCACAGTACCCCCCCCCCCCCGGTCGTAAAATTTTTCAAAAATATGCTAAGTCTAAAAGTACATTTTTTTAAACAAAGACATATGACTCATCAAGGTCATTGAAACAAAGACCATGACTCATCCGATGACTCATCAAATTTCTCAAGGTCATTGAAACAAAGACCATGACTCATCCTATGACTCATCAAGGTCATTTTCAAGGTCGTATGACTCATAATATGACTCATTAAGGACAAAAAATTTTTTCAAGGTCATTTAGACAAAGACCATGACTCATCAAGGTCATTTTCAAGGTCATATGAGTCATACTATGACTCATCAAAATTCTCAAGGTCGTTTAAACAAAGACCATGACTCATAATATGACTCATCAAGGTCATTTTCAAGGTCATATGACTCATATGATGACTCATAAGACCTTGAAAATTTTTTCGAGGTCATCTGACTCATCCTATGACTCATCAAGGTCATTTTCAAGGACATATGACTCATAGGGTGACTCATATGACCTTGAAAAATTTTCTCAAGGTCATATGACTCATACTATGACTCATCAAAATTTTTTCAAGGTCATATGCCTCATACCATGACTCATCAAAAATTTTCAAGGTCATTTTCAAGGTCATCTGAGTCATCCTATGACTCATCAAGGTCATTTTCAAGGTCGCGTGACTCATCCAAGGTCATTCCCAAGGTCATATGAGTCATCGCGATGAGTCATCAAGGTCATATTATTATTTTTAAAAATATTATTATTTTTATTATTATTTTTAAAAATATTATTATTTTATTTTTAATTTTTTCAAAGTTCCCGCCAACGAAAATTATTCATCGATAGCTCATTTTAAAGCTCAATCCATGACCTTTCGAAGGAGCTATATATCTTGTTACTATTATTATTATTATTATTATTATTATTATTATTATTATTATTATTATTATTATTATTATTATTATTATTATTATTATTATTATTATTATTATTATTATTATTATTATTATATTATTATTATATTAAAGAGAAGTAGCTGCATGCTCACTGCAGACTACTATGTAGCTACATGCTTACTGTAGACTACAGTAGAAGGGTCAGATTATTATTATTATATTATTATTATATTAAAGAGAAGTAGCTGCATGCCCACTGCAGACTACTATGTAGCTACATGCTTACTGTAGACTACAGTAGAAGGGTCAGATTATTTATATTATTATTATTATTATTATTATTATTATTATTTTAACTATTGTAGATGCACATTGCAAACTACAAGGATTTATTTTATAACTATAATTTTGTAATCACTTTTTTAAATACTTTGATTATATTTCAAAAACATAGTATTTTCTTCATAATTTTCGTCATATTTTCATCATTTTCATCATAATTTTGGTCATATTTTCATCATAATTTTGGTCATAAATCATTTTCATTTTGTTCATAAATTTTCGTCATTATTTCATAATAAATCATTTTCATCATAATTTTCATCATAATTTTGGTCATAAATCATAAATCATCATAATTTGGGCATAAATCATTTTCTTCGTAAATCATAAATCATTTTCATCATAAATCATAATTTGGGCATAAATCATAAATCATCATAATTTGGGCATAAATCATTTTCTTCATAATTTGGACATAAATCATTTTCTTCATAATTTGGGCATAAATCATTTTCTTCATAAATTCATAATTCATTTTCTTCATAAGTTTGATCATAAGGTTCATCAAAATATTTAAGAAATTTTCATCAAAAAATTAAAGAAATTTTCATCAAAATATTTAAAAAAGTGTTTACGAAATTTTAATATCAAAAAATATATATATATAAAAATAAATAAATAAATATTACATAGTGATTCAATGTCAGAATCATCCTCCGAAGAGTCATGAGGAATTCGGTCCACCACATCAGAAGACTCATTTTCCGATACCTTTGAAGAGTCATTTTCCATAAAATCTTCCATACTATTATTATTTTCGTCTTCATCGATGTCGACATTGAAATAAGGGGCATTAAACGCTAAAAAATAAAATTTTTAAAAATAAATTACTAAAGTAAAATAAATTTACTTTTTTCTTTGATAACCTTGTTTTGCCCAACATCATTAACTGGGGCATCACTTTGTCCAAGAAAAACGACATCATCGTCGCTATTTTCATTTTCATTTTCTGTAATGAAAATTAATTTAATAAAAATTAAAATAAAATAAATGTACTTTTTTCTTTGAAAACATTGTTTTGCCCAACATCATTAACTGGGGCATCCGTTTGACCAAGAAAAACGACATCATCGTCGCTATTTTCATTATCATTTTCTGTAATGAAAATTAATTTAATAAAAATTAAAATATTAAATTTACCAAAGATATTTTCCACATTTAAAATGGCATCGTTTTCGGTAACTTCATACCAGTCGAATGGTTCTAAAATAAAATATAATAAAAATCGAATAAAAATAATAATAATTTACCGTTAGTCAAAAGACCTCTCAATACTCGATTATTATTATTATTGTTGGTTTCCATTTTGTTTTTTTTTTCAAATTGATTTTCAAATTGATTTTCAAAATTTTAAAATAATTGTGACAAATTTTAGATTTGTCAATGTTTATAAAGAGAATGAATATTTTCCTGTCCCAGCCAATGAGAATATAGACACACACACATATACATTGAATATTTTACTCTCTCAACCAATCACACGCATGCATGTATGTAATGTAAATCACTCAAAATTACATGTGACTGTCTTTGTTAGTCATGCCTTTGTTAACTTGCACTGTGCATGCTTCAGGCAAAGGCAGTCTTTATGTTACAAATAATAATATTTATTCGAATAATAATAAAATTAATTAAAAATAATAATATTTTTCACAATAATAATAATATTAATAATAATAATAATTATAATAATATTAATAATATTAATAATAATAATATTAATAATAATAATAATAATCACAACAACAAAGGAAAGGATACATAAAATTTTATTAAACATCAAATTTTTTGTACAATAACCAAGCTAAACAATGTTGACCACATGTTTGGGTCAAGGGATTTTGAAACATAGTTTTATTATACACAATAGGTTTCCCCATTGTTTGTAGTTTTGATATCAACAAAGCTGGGTAATAAAAACCCATAGGATCGAACACGAATATATTACCAGGTTTCACATATATAGCTATCCAATGTTCTCCACCAAGATGAGACGATTGAGTATTGACGATTATTGCTTGATTATTGCTCAAATATGGAATTTTATCAAGAGGAAAAACTCCAACAAATTCATTTCCCAATATCTGTTTTCCGATTTTATTGACCTGAACAGAACTATTTAAATAAATCCAGAGTATAAAAAACAACTTACTCTATGATAACTTTTTATGTTTCTGTATACATTTATACCAACACAGTTCTATTTGCAGTAATTTGAACTTCATTTTCAAATACTCCATATATTATAACATGTACTGGTTCAGTAATAGCTTTTGCAAACTTTATATCCAGTCGTAAATTTCCATTTTGAGGTAATTGACTTTGATTTAAATCAAAATCAGGGGCTAAAACAAATGTAAAAAATGGGTATTTGCTTTTAAAATCTTCTAGAGTTATTCCGCAATTTAAATTTTTATCTAAATAACCCAGATTTCTAACAATACTCTGCATATATGTCGCGCAGTAATTGTCATTCTCGAAATCTTGAATATATGTTTCTCTATAATCAGTATTTTTCGACAAAGTCAATGATGTAACACCAAAGTTTTTGAAAATTGAGCTGGACGCAGTATATGATCCATTATATTGTGCTTCACTTTGAAATGTTATCAGAATAAAATTAGGCATTCTTCTGTCACCAAATATTTGTTCTTTATAGAATGATGAAGCACCTTTAACAATAGCAAATTGTACAATTTCCTTTGTTTTTAATGGATAAATTGCATGTTTTTGAATTAAGACCCAATTGATGACCTGCTAATACTGAGGGGTCTACTCGAACTCTTCTCACCAATAATTTTGCATCAACTAATTGACATATTGGTGTAGTAGTTGCACTAGTAAGAGATAATGCAGAATCAGACCTTTTCAGTCTAATATGTACATTAACCCCCGGTAGTAAATATTTCGGTTGATCCATAAAATCAAGTTGTAACGATGAGCACATGGTGAAAACCTTTGAGCCTTTTACCCACTTTTTTCTTTCATCATCTGCTGCTGCATAGCCCATAGGAGTAAGACATGTATTTTTAGTATCGGAATTGTAATTTAAAATAGTTTCTATTAATGCCTTGTGAATGAATGTATTATTTCCGCCCTCAATCTTAATATTATTAAATCCCAACACTGCATCTTTAAAAAGAGTATGAAACAGGAAATTGTTCGGTATTACATCTGCATTGGCATCCAAAACTTTTCTATCTTTATCTACAACCTTAATCTGAACAGTCAATAAAGTATCATTCAAATCTAAATATTCGGTTTGCGAACCATTAATATAAAACTCGATATCATTTCTACTATCGGTAATTGAATTCATAGGAAAAACTTCCTCAAATGCCCCAAATTCTATTACAGCCTGGGGCGACGGTCTATCAAATTATACATAATTCGGATTTACCACAAATCATTTTGCAAATATAGTTCCATGTCCTTTCATTCGTTTGTTTATACGTGATATTCCATGTCTTTTACGTTTTGGAGCATGAGCTGGAGCTGGAGCTGGAGGTTTTTCTTTTTGAAACATACCTGCAACCCGGGTAAAACTTTCCCTAATTCTGCTAAAGCATTTGTTTTTAGAGATGGTAATATTTTCTGTTCATTCATAATAACATCTTTTGCCGTTTTCATACCAAAACTACCAATACGTTTAAGAATAGGCAGGGCAAATCTACCAATTGTTCTCAACCATCCTGATCCGTACTGTTTACCAATAAAATATGGTAATTCACCACCAGATTGGCTACCACTATACATACTAATAATATCAGAATTAGCCATTTATTTTACGAAAATGTAATGTCAAATGAGTTTTTGAGCCTTTTGGAAATTCGATTAATTGACCAGAATCATCTCTTATATTTATTTCTATATTGTTTATACAAGATGTTGAAACAGGTAGATACATGGGATTTTCTACATTGATTTGTACAACTTCATCTTGATCATGTTTTTCAATCCATATAGATTTCATTAAAGGTACACTAGAATCGCCAACAATAACTGGTTCCACGATATTACTGTAAATGAACATTTGCTGATGATGTTTAAGGATTTTCGGTTTGTTTGTTCCTTCACAAATTTGTTCATTTTGTGTCAATTTGTTCATTTAGTCAATCCTAATGTTTTTGCCAAATTTGAGTCAAATTTAACTTGACTAAGATTAGAATTTATACTAAATCTAAATACTTTATCTTTTTGAAGCTCAAAAACTGTTAAAATATCGCTACAATTGTCACCTAAATAAGTTTGTAATTGTTCGAGGTCTGTAATATATAAATTATCTTTAAAAGTATATGCATGCTCTGTTATTTCAATGTATGACAGCTTAAATTTGAATTCCACTAAATTATTAGATTTTGGAAGTGTAGAGAGATTTATTTTGACTGTATCATTAAATACATTACGTAAATCAGTAAATCCAAGACGTTTAGCATCAGCCACTGTAGAAAATATAATTTCGAATGGCTTATTCAAGCAATTCATGTATAAATAGTGACCATCATCATAAATTATAGGTTTCCTTGATTTCGATGAACTCGTCAAGTTATAACTATCTTTATCAATAAGAACATTAATATATTCCGTTACTGCTACTTTCTTATTATATTCAATAACGGATTTGCTATAGATTGGGAATAAATTGTATACAAATGTAAAATCCAACAGAGCAACTTCCCAGTCATTATCCAAATAGATGGGGTTTTGGAGTTCGATGATGAATTTGCTTGCTTGATTGTCTGGATGAATTAATGGACAACTATTGCTCGGCAAAATAGTATAAAAAATTCACTTTACTAGGTCTTTTGCTGATATCCATGACGGGTTTTGATAACCATGCCATTTGACATAGTATTGTTTATCCTTACCGACCTTTTTAGTTTTCAATATTTTTTGAATTCTAAATACTTTTGGGGGAGGAATGACTTGTAATTCCTGCTCATAAAATTTCCCCTGTACAATATCATTATCATTGTCTTTGATGACATACATTACAGGATGCTGTTTAGTATTTATTTTTGAAATTACAAAGACTTCATCACTCCAATTTGTATCAAAATTTTTTAATAAATGGTGATGCACTAATTTTACTAATTCTAACATGGTCACCGACTTTATATTTAGGTTTTGCAATTTTTACAGATTTCTTAGAAGTCAATGATGTTTTTTGATGTAATATCAAACCGGTCTCAATCCATTCAGTCCTCGATGTGATGAATGATTATAACTTGTTATTATTTTCGGTAAAGCATTTACCCATTTTTATTACCTTGTATGCACGAACAATTTCTTTAATCTATCTCTCAATGTTCGATTAAATCTTTCAACATGGGCAGCTTTGTATTGAGAATGTACCGAATAGTGATTTATTTTCAGTTTATCGAGGATTTGCTTAACTTTGCTATTGTAGAATTCTTTACCTAAAATAATAATAATAATAATAATAATAATAATAATAATAATAATAATAATAATAATAATACCTAAATCTGTTTGCAAGTTATTAGGATGTCCGTCTTTAAATAAAATATTAATTGCCTTGGACATTTCTTCTGCGGATTTTGCCTTGACTGGTATTGCTCGTGCAAACCTGCTGTATACATTAATACATGTTAAAATATATTTATTCCCATTGTTAATTTTCGAATAAGGTATCATCTCCATCAAATCCATTTGCCATAAATCGTCAATACCAAATGTTTTATACGCTCTTGTTGGAAATCTTTTCCGCATTGGTTTGTTCAAACTGTACGCAAGCTGATCTGATAACCACTTCTGGGTTTCTTTTTTCAAATTCGGAACTCTTTTCTTTAATTTTGCCACTCCACCGAAACCGGCTTCGTCTTCTGGTTCGTCCAAATCTTCTCCATTACAACAAGAAGATTTAAAATTAAATTAATGTCGGGCAATGAAGGATTAGCACCCATTGTTTATGATTGATTTCCTACAACTCCACCTAATAATGATAATGCCAGAGGTATTAATGCACCAATAAATCCACCTTGTTGTTTATATATAATTTTTCTCATTTGCTTACGATTTTTATTATTTACTAAAGATAACAATGGTTTCCTATGTTTGCTCAATAAATGCTTTTTTGATTTACTGATTTTAATTTTGCCTTTGACTACTTTAAGTATAATATTGAGTAAATCATCGACAACAAAATTTGGGAATGATTGCAAATATATTCATTCTTTTCATACTCGGGGCCTTTAACAATGCATTAAAAAATGGAAAACTGCGATGATTTTTAACTACTTTTTACCGGTTTTACGGGTTTTACGGGTTTTACGTTTAGGTTTAGGATTTTTCGAAATAAGATTCATTGCAGAGAAATTTTCAGTTACAAGTTTTTTAGATGGTGTATAACTAGTTGTTGGTGGAACTTTTGGAACTTTAATAGTCTTTCTAATACCTTTTCTTAATTTCTTAATATTTTTCACCCTTGCTTTTAGAAACATTATTATTCATAGAGGTTTTCAAC
>CAUHTR010004083.1:0-39979 GCA_959609185.1 Schmidtea polychroa | reverse complement strand
GATTTCTGTAAAAGAATTTTTTTTATTTAACTGATTTTAATCGTCACTGACTTCTTAGCTTTTTTATTAGTGTTTCAAATTCAACAGAGACAAAATAAATAAAATTATGAGCTTTATTTTTTGAAAAAGTACCTTTACAACTAAGTAAAGAATTGATAAATTAATTCAACATTGATCGTTCAGACATTCAAGTAAAATCTAGTGTTATGGGTATAAAATAAAATGCTAAAAGTTGCCTAAAACTGTTGCTTATTTGTTGGGTATGTTCTTATTACAAGAAATTATATTTTAACTTATTGTTACTGAAAATGAAATGAGTTTTCAAATGTATCTCAGTGAGAAAAATATATGGAGTTAATTCTGTTAGCTTACTATTTCTACCACAAATATCAACATTATTGCAATAAATATTTACACCAATTGTTAAACATGACAATCCAGTCACAATTCAGGCCCTAATTTCAGGGTTATAATGAATTAATATTAAAATTAAATAAAATAAATTAAAAATCATGGAAATTTAATGGTTATATGCACGTACCGTTTTATCTCAATTTACTTTTTGAAAAAATTCACTTGAAAAAGGCCGTGCCGAAAATTCGTGAGTATCAAAAAACATCGATATATTACTGATTTATAATCTTCAAGCTCTTTTTTTAATAAATTCAATGGAAAAAAATAATCAGTGGTGAAATTGGAAGAAAAAAAGTTCTTATAATACTAATCTTGTTTGTCATTAGATTATATTGACTGTACCCAGAACCATGGAAATGTCAAAGATGCAAACAAATAGATAATAAAATACTTTTCTAACAACTAATCTCAAATTTTCCGTTGCTATTTATTTACTATATGGAAAACGAACAATTGTTATGAATTGTGAAAACTAATAAAGTATAGTTCGTACAAAAGATAATTATATAAAGAATTCAATAAAAAATATAGAGTAGATTTGTAACACATAATATGAAAATAATGACATGTATTATTAAAAAGAAATGTAAAACTTTGACGAAAGAAAAAATTATTAATAATAACATGTATTTTTCAGTTGTTTTACTTCACCGATTTCGTATATAGAACACTAAAGCCAAACGTTCACAAATATGCGCTATATCTGAAAATAAAGGTTTCATACTGTCATAGAATTTTAGTTAAGTGATTTTCTTTTCATAACTCATTATATTTTTGGTTTAAATTCCCATTTTTAATATCTTATTTTTAATGTCCACCAATGAAATTAGATAATTTTCTGTCGAATTTGATTTCATTTGAAGGTTTAAACTACTTTTAATATAAATAATACTTTTAATAATACAAGTCCATGTAACGGTAATCTGTAGAAAATTTCTTTTCTCACGTGTAATTTCGGTAGATTAGTAGGTATCTATTAACAATAAATACAAGTTCTTTGGCATTTTCCCATGACAAGATAATTTGTTAATTGTTAAATGAATATTACTTAAATCTAATATATAAAGATGAAAGTTTGTTTGTTTGTTACCCATAGTATTCCCCACCGTTGGACCTAGGGTGCTGAAATTTTACATGTGGGCCTCATTTGACTCGGGACAGGTCATAGGCTATGTTCTTTTTTCTTGCACCAGAAGGAAGAACCAAAAATATAGTCTATGGATAAGCTTTATCATAAGTAATATAAAAATTACATGTACTTTTTTTAATTTAAATTTTATATAATTTTTAAATTATTTTTTTAAATGAATGAATTGAAATAAATTTCTTTATTTTGAATCTCTTTACTATTTTTTAAATTTTGCAACGCCGGGGACCCCAGCTAGTATATTAATAAAAATAAAAGTATCATCTTAAACATCCAAAACAATATAATTTATATGGTAAATGGATATGACAATGATTGCTATCAAGTAAAACTGTATTTTGTTATGTGGTCAGTTGAAAAATATTAGTTCAACTATTAATAAAAGTCTAATAATAATATATAATAATAAAAATTTAGGAGTAAAGTTTTGACAGTGATTATTCATGTTTCCTCATATTTTGCGAGATTTATTGTTGCAACATAATTTTTGAATTTTTTGAAAACTTGTGCGAAAGTATATTCAAACAAAACCACAAATTTCTTTCAAAGACCAGGAATCCAAGTATTATGATATAATACATATTATTATTCATTTGATATGATTTAGTAATATAAATGGTTACTTAATGTTTCAAAAACTATTATTAAAGCTTCTTTATCACTATTTTAACGTCCCATTGAACAGAAAGATTCATTTATTACATTTAGGCGTAAAGTTTGATTTTTTTCAGTATATTTTTGTCATATTAATCAATTTTTTGGACTTCTACATAGAAAGAGCGGCTATAATATGTATTATATTCATATTTTTGTTGATATTACATATATATATATATATATATATTCTCCACGATAAAACAGAAAGATAAAATTATGAAAAAATTTGTTAATGAATAAAAGTTTAGAGAATTTAGCAGTTGAATTATTAATTTTAACTGAGAATCTTCTCAGAAACCGAGAATCGAGTCTAGTAAATCAATAAGTCTGAGACTACATTTATTAAATATTCAGTAATTAGATTAATTTTATGGAATCGTTCTAAAACAAGAATTACTAATAGATTAATCTTTATAACATTTGCGATTAAAAGTCAATGAATGCACAAGATTCAATTACGAATAATATTCCATTGACATTTGTGTTTTAGAAATTTATTGATGGAAATTAAAACAAAATCATTTTGAAAATAACCATGATATAAAAATTATTTTCTCTTTATTTAAAACTGTAAAATATTTCATGAGTAAGAATATTAAAAAATAATAATATTATAAATATTTACTTTACATTATAACAAAACTGTATTAAATTGAATTACTGCAATTACCTATTATTATTATTTAGATCTTTTTTACATGAAAAACGAATTGATAGAGCACTTGATAAATTATATGGCGAAAATATCTATAATTTGAATTACTTCACTTTTACTTGTTTTTGTTGCAATGTTAAATATTCTTAAAATAATACTTAATCATATAAATATTTTGACTAAAGCAAAATGTTCTAAATACTACTTTAGAATATATTTTCTGACAAAAAACGACCTTTCACTTAAAACAAAATTATATTCAATTAGTTTTAATTTAGAGATGCGTATTTTTATCGCATACTTTATAAAAATATTGCAGTTATGATAAAATTTTGTTTTACAAAACATTATATATAGTTATACATTTTACAAGTCATACCATATACATTAAACACATATTCATATAAAGGTTAGGTACGATGGCATTATACATTTTTATCATCTTACGTTCCACTTGAATGTTATTAAACCTCCTCCATGTTTTGTACTTTGACTTTGGCAGAAAAACGTATGATAGTGATTACTTGTACTTATCCGTACAAAACCTTTACATAATATACTAAGACGATAACTGAATATGGGTGTAAAATAAGTTTAAATGCATATTACAATAGTTTTCATTTAATTTAAATTTTTCATAAATTGCAGTATAATTAATCAAATCCTGAAGACCTTGAAACTCCTTAAAATTTTAGTTGTAATGTCCGACTATAAAGTAATGTTATAACCAATTATAAAGTAATTAATATTCACCAACTATCACTTATCAAAGTTAAACTGTAATATGTTTTATGATAATCGTTTATTATTCAGTAAACCTTGGAACCTAGGAATTATATTTCAATCATTTCAATTTTTTTGTAAAAGCGAATTATTTATTATAATTTATTACTAACTATATACTAAAATTTTCAGTTTCTCAGAGTTATTAATATTCTAAAATTAATCTATAAAGTCGAGTTGAGCAAAAAATGGTTGAATATAAGTTGAAAATGTTAGTCAGCAAGTAGTATATATTTAATGAGAAATTTATTATGAATATCTTGAACAAAGTTGATTTGACAATGGTAGAGTATAGAAATACAATTTCATGCAATGCCAATGATTAAATAAGTATTAAATTTGTAAATATAGTTAATTATACTCAGATAAGTAATTAAATAAAATGACTTTATCAAAGGGTTCATATACTGAATAAATACACTAACTTATCATAATATAAAAATTATGATATAAGTATATTTTTCCATTTGTAGCGTATCAACCAACTAATGGTCAAGTACAAATATCATGGTCAGTCACTCTTGTCAGTCCATGATTGATATAAATACCTAATTAGATTAATTTCTTGAAATTACGCAAAGTGGTCAATAATTTTGGATTTTCCTAATCACGTAATTTTAACGGGTTAAAACGTTTGTCGCAATTTCTTAAGTATGGTACTTTATATATATGCAAAATTTCGAAAGGTATTTTAAGGAAGAAATTTTAAAAGGTTTTTTAAAATATTAAAATTAAAACTTTAATAAAAAATTAACATGAGTAAAATTTTACATATCATTTGTCTTATTTAGTTGAATAACGAAAGAACTTCAAAGATTTTAAGAAATAACTTAAAATATTAATGATATTATTAAATTATTATTATTATTAATTGTGGTTTCAATGCAGTTTCTTTTAAGAAAGTCTTATAAATGTAACCTAATTAATTGCAAAGCACTCGTTATATTTTAAAGCTCCTTTTTCTTCAAAATTATTGATTCAACGTTTAAGATTATTGTTTAATTTAAACACAAACCATTATCAGCAAAGACATTGCAAAATTTAAACAAAATATTACAATGAAGAAATAAAGACATAATTTTATTTCCACACAAGAAAATTTCATTAATGTAAATTAAAATATTTCAAACTGTAATTTATTGAAAATTTACTGCATCTGTTATTAATTTTGATGGAATATTAAATTTTAATTGTGATTAATTATTTCAAATAACAAATTATTTTTATTGGTCAATTTTTTCCCAATCAAAAAAAGAAATTGACTTCATTGAAAATTATCAATTTATACTTATCAAACAATTAAAATAATTAATGTTTTTATGAACTATCAAGATTTTATATCTCACTTTCAAGAAAAAAATGAATGAAATATATATATTTATATTTATTCTTTTATTTTCAACCATTATCAATAATTTTGTTGGTGGATTTTTATTTGATAACTTAAAAATATTTTCCGACATAATCCAAACAAAAGGTAAAGTAATTATTGAAAAGAATTTTGTTTTAATGATTTATATAGAAATATATATAATTTTTATTAATATAGCATTTTTGAATTTAGAGAAACCAAGAATCATTTTTATTAGTGACAATAATAAAGCTCTTGTAGGAGAATCTTTATTTATCAGTTGTATCAGTACTGGGAATCCAGTGCCTGATATTCAATGGTACGTCGACCGAATGCCCATCGTTAGAATTATGAAATCCAACAGTGAATCAATCAGTCGTTTTCAAAATCGATATTTGTCTATGAATTTTAAGAGGAAAAAAATTGCTAAAAGCACATTAATTTTCAAGAAGGTTCTTTTGGAGGACAATGACAATTTGTTAACATGTGAATCCGAAAATGTTATGGGTACAGATAGTCAAACGACGAAAATAAGAGTTTTTAAACATGGTAAAATAATTTTGTTATGAATTTAAACGGAATTTCTTAAATTTCAACTTTCCAAATGTCGGCGCTATAAAAAAATATTTTATAAAAAAGAAAATATATTAAATTTCCAAAAACTTTTCTTTTATTAAGATTCGTTATTCAAATGACATATTTCTAATTAATAATAAAAATAATAATAATAATAATAATAATAATAATAATAATAATAATAATAATAATAATAATAATAATAATAATAATAATAATAATAATAATAATAATAATAATAATAATAATAATAATAATAATAATAATAATAATAATAAAAATAATAATAATAATAATAAGAATAATAATAATAATAATAATATGCATAATTATAAATATCAATGGAAACACTTTTTAAATTTGATTAAAAAAACTTAAAATTCATAAATTGTTGAAATGAATCTGTATAATACAAAGTTTAGAAAAATAATTGCTGAATAAAAGAATTTTATGTGATTTACAAGAATCAATAAATAATTTTATTTAGATGTTAAATATTTGTGAAGTCATTTTAATCTATACATTATAGAACCCAAGGGTGATTCGTTGTGATGCCTTAGTAAGTAAAAATTAAATTTCATAAAACAAATAATATATTGTAAATGTATTTGTTTTAGCTATTTTCAAATTTTCATTTAGCAATTTATTGTTTAATTGAAACAAAAAGTGGAATTGGAATCTAATTAGATTTATTATGAAGACATACAAATTGTGGTGTTTAACAACTTACTGTGTAATATGCAAATGAGAAAAAGAATATTATTGTTACGAATCATTTCTGTAGATATAATCTGTTATAGAAGACTTGACACTGAAAAAAAATAAAGAAGTCAGATGATTATTCTTCGGCTTCTCCAGGAAAGATTACGTGGGACCAATTCTTTCAATATTTATCTATTACCTCTACATTAATAAGACCTAATTATATATTAATTGTAACTGAGCGCAACAAGTGTAACCCACCAATAATTTAGGTTAATTTCACATTTTGTAATTTAATTTTTTTAGTACTCACTAAATATAAAATCAATACCACCCTTAACATTTACATTCTTTTTCATCGAAACATGCACGAAAAGCACACTTATTGATAATTTTACATGTGGTTAATTTCAAAATCAAATATTTGCCTTTATCTCATACTTAAAATAAAAACGAATGTTTCAAGATCTTGGATACTTTATACGTTTATAAAATAAGGATTTTTGCTGAGGAGACATATTGCACTATGTAAATAAACATGCAAATAAACTATTTTTAATTTTTAAAATTTTATATGACAATTGCAATATACATGTAAATTTTGATTGGTATACACACTTAAATTCAATACAAATACACCTAATTCCGAAATTTAGTAATCTAAAAAAAGTCAATAAATTTATAGTATAGGAACACACAAACTTACCCGTGTGTAGAAATTTATTGTTCTGAAATTTAGTAACTTTATTATAGGATTTGTGAAGGTGAGAGAAAAATAATTCAACATAACAACTCAAAACACATAATGAAAAATGCACGGAAATTTATTATAGCTTTATTTGTTCCGAAATAAATAACCAAATAATTCCAAATAAATTCATAAAATGTCAAAATTCCTAAAAAAACACCTGAAATTTAATTATCAATATGTTATATTATAAATGCTGACTAACAGTAATATTAAGAACTTGAATAATGATCTTATAATTATATAAAATCAAAATTCAAGTCTTAAAGTTACTTGAAATTAAAAAAATTACCTGAAAACAATTTTTAAAAAATTTCATTTTCACGTAAATGGTGACTCACCTCAACTGGTGTACACACCAACGTGAATTATAGAGGTTACTAAATTTCGGAATTTGGTGTACATATATAGATGTGCATAAACTTTTTATTAACTTTTTGTTAATAGTAACGTGCAATAGACATGCAGTTCAGATGCTTGATTTACATATAATCAAATTATAGAGAAATCTATTCTGTATTCAATAAGTTAAAAATCTTTTGGAAATAATTTTTATTGACACGGTACAGCTGATAATTGTAAAAAATAATAATTTCTTTACATATTGTTATATAGAAAATTTAACCATAAGTCAAACAACTAAAAGTATTTTGAAAACAATTGGAAATTTGAAAATAATTCATTTAAACATCATTTTTAGAGAAATTTGGTCATCCTCATAAGTTCAAAGATTTGTTGAAAAATATTAAAATCAGATATTTTAAATGTTTTAAAACCATTTTTATCAAAAATCAAACCCTTTAAAATTGAATTTGTTTTTGATTAATTATGGAGTAAAACAATTTTTTTGAAAAATGTAATTTATGCTTTAATGTTTGAAATGTTGATAAATTAAGAAATTGTGACAGATATCCCAGTCAGACTTTACTAATTTAATAATGAAAAATATCATAAAATGAATTTGGTTGAATGTAATATGAAAATATTTGAAAAATTAGAAAATAAAAATTAGAAAATTTCTCATTCATTCTCTAATTTTTGTTATTATTATTCATACAAGGAAAATGCTGGAAATTATCATGTATATATTCATTTCAAAATTTTCATTGATAAATTATATTATTATCTACTTTATCATTGTAGGGAAAATTTCCTCTTTCCTCATTTAGATAATAAAAACCTGATATAATAATGGAATTATCTACAATTATCAAACGTTCACATTTAAACAAATGTTTAGCTAATTGTTTTTATATATCATTATTATTAATTATAAAATTTAGAGAAAATCATAATATTTGTTTGGTTTGTTAGTTTTATCCTTTAAATGGCTTCAATAATAACTAATTGCCTAATTATACCATTTTAAAAGATTATGTCATCAAGATCATCCAAATTCCTTCCAACTAAAATGACATTAGATTCAATGGAACGTCACTATATAATGTTCACATGGTTCCAAGAACAATGACTCTACATTTTAAACGTCACAAAATAAAGGCAATAAACAAAATAATATTCATTTTTGTTAAAACTATGTTAATAATTTTAGCAGAATTAAATCTCATAACAGATTTAAAAATTAATATTCTCAGAAATTTGATTGTAAATATTTATCATGTTACAAATCATAATTGAAGATATATCAGTGTTTTATTTGAAAAAAAAAATCCAATTATTCTAACAGAATTTCCTAGCAGAGATTTGACAAACATACTTATCATAATATATTTTTAAATAAATTTATTATTATTTTGTAAATGACAGTATAATAAATATCTACTTTTTTAAATTTGATATTTAATTATTTTAACGTTTGGATACATTTCATTTATTTTCATTCTGACTAAAGATTAAAAATAAATTGTATGCAAACATTAATTGTATCTGTATCAAGTGTTATAACACTTATGAAATAACACTTGGTATTAGAAAGGCCCAAACTTTGAGTTGCATAGAATTTATTTTCATGTTTAGTCAGATATAAAATAAATGAAATATTCAAAAAGAAAACAGATAAAAATTAACCAAAAAATATTGTACTTTCAAAAATATTTAAAATTTTATTTCATAAAAAAAATGTATACTGATTTAATTATTTTTACACCTATTTAAACTTCTCTTATTATCTTTATGAAATAAACTTATTTAAAAGTAATATCTAAAAATATATACAAGAATAATTATGAAAACATTTTTAAATGTTATATTTGTTAAAGAAACAAGATACCCAGTTTTTTAAACTTTATTAATTCATTTCTTATTTTGAATTTCACTCAAAAATGATTTATGAATGTAATTAAAACTATTTATCAGCAAATAATGCACAATTTCCAAATTGAATCTGTTATAAACAAATAAAATATGAGTCATATTCACGTGACATATTTCATGTAAAAAAATTATTTTTAAACAAATTAGATGAGACATTGAAGATAAATGTTAAGAATTATATCTGAGTGTATCGAGCAATGTTCATATTTTTGTTCCTACAGCATTCAATTTAATAATGATGTATTTTTATTTGATGTCATTCAAGGAATATCAGAAATGAATTATGGTGCAATTAGCATAGAGTCTAAAGTTTGATTTCACTCTTTGTACTGAAAATGTTCCAAACCCCTAAAATAGACTAACGATATGTTGTTCCTGATGTAATGAGTTAAACCTAGTGCAGGCTGGAGCAATTGATCATTTGGTAACACAGTTAGAGTTTGTAAATGTTTAACAATATTTTATAATCTTTATAACAATTTATATAATTTTAACTTTAAATTTCTAAAATTATTGGATAAAATAATAATTTGTCATACTTGCTTCAAATACTAGAATAACTTTACAAGGAAATTGAATTTATTTATTAACAAAAACTTGCAAAGCATAATAGTACAATCTTGTTTTTAATTAAATATACACTATACATCATGTTTTAGTAGTAACATTGTATTATGTAAGTATAATAAGAGAAATTAATAAGTGTAAATTAAATGTATTTTTAATTTTTTCTGAAAACGCCTTTTTAATTGGCATTTTATGTTGAATTATAATGAATGATGACTCTTAATGCCAATAATAATAAATGTAATATATATATATATATATATATATATATATATATATATATATATATATATATATATATATATATATATATATATATATATATATATATATATATATATATATATATATATATATATATATATATATATATATATATATATATATATATAATATATATTTTATATATATATATATAATTATTGTTATAATTTAAAGCAATTATTTGTTCAGTTAAGTTTATTTATTATAACAAATTTAGGTACTTCCGTGTTATCTTACCCCCAAAAATTAAATTAAAAAAGAACACATATAATTATTATATTTATTTTCTAAATCACAGTTACAAACTCAGCAAATGTTTGTAAAGTGTTTGTAAATGGTCATCCAGGTGGCCAGAAAACCATAATGTCGTTGAGAATAGTGCCGAACACATCGGAACTGTTGCTTAGAACACGTTTGCGCCACATAAACTCACATAATCACATAATCACATAATCACAGATAGCCTTAATAAATTCATGTTCAATAATGTTCAATAACGTCATCAATAATGTATTCTCTCATTTTTTATATTGTTATTTTAATTGTATTTTATAATTTAATTTTTGGGGGTAAGATAACACGGAAGTACCCAAATTTACTATATTCTCTAAATTTTATATTTTTTAAATTCAAATTTCAGTATATTTTGTTAAATTCACATAAGACATTATTTGTTTTAAATAAAATGCATTCTCAATTTAAATAATTTTATTTTCAAGCATACATCCGATATGTAAATTAAAAATAAATAAATTCTCTATTTGTTTGAATTGTTACTAATAAAATTTACTGCATACACGAATTCAAATCTAATCTCTTTTACAATTAAACAAAAATACAATTAAAAGTTTTTTATTCTTTTGTAAAATCGTTTTGACAAAATTCCACTGATAAAATAATATTATTCATAATTTATTGATATTTATCTGTGAGATTAAAAGGTTTCGTCGTTTTTGTTGATTCATAATTTCGCTGTATTAATAATAATTTTGTCAGTTATTGTTTTTTTTTTGAAAATATCTCTGATTGTAAGAATTGCAAAACATTACATTTTGATGATAGAAATTGTAGAGTTGAACTACTAATTTCAATTATAAAATACAATAAAATGACAAATTTTGATTAAAGGAAAAGCAATATTTCTTACATTGGATCATTATTAAAAATAGAATATATGTTAAATTTAGACTTTATATTTACTACTATTTATTGATAGAAGAATTGTCAAATTTATATAAAATCTGAAGGAAATACATTTCTCTTGTTGCACAGTTTTTAGTTTTTATCATTTAAATATTTTCAGAAATGAGTGTCAATTTCCCAATGGTTTCTTTGGAGGATAGCTCAAAATCTTCTCTGAAACTAGAAAATAGTGCAGCAACAATAAAATGCCAATATCATAACGCGTTAAATGCAAAGGTCTATTGGTTCAGAAATTATGAATTTATCAATGAACCAGAATATGAAATTACTGTAAATAAAGGTATGATAAAATTTTATAAACATTATTATTATTATTATTATTATTATTATTATTATTATTATTATTATTATTATTATTATTATTATTATTATTATTATTATTATTATTATTATTATTATTATTATTATTATTATTATTATTATTATTATTATTATCATTATTATTATTATCATTATTATTATTATCATTATTATTATTATTATTATTATTATTATTATTATTATTATTATTATTATTATTATTATTATTATTATTATTATTATTATTATTATTATTATTATTATTATTATTATTATTATTATTATTATTATTATTATTATTATTATTTGTACTAATAAATACACTTAAACCAATAAATTTAATGAATGACATGAATAACTGTTGACAAATTTTATTGACAAATTAAAATTTTGAGGATTATTATATATTTTCAAACTCATTAGACTCGTAATAAACTGGTTATATACGTAAATAAAAATGGCATTCTAATATTACCGTTAGTTAATTTTTATTATTATGATTTTAATCTTAAAATTATTTTTTAAATGAATTTTTTAAATTGCATTTTTAAAATTTAAATAATTTTTAATTTAAAATGTTACTTTATATTATTATTCTGTATTCTCTAAAAATTAATTATTTTGTTAGTAATTAATAAAATTTAAATGTAAGTATATTAAATATGGCAGAAAGAAAATCTTCAAGTATTTAATATTTTAACATAATTATTTCAATAGATTGGTGTTATTCTGCATCAAATAATCCATTTTTTACAGACTCATTACTCATCAAAATACATATTTAGTAAAATATTAGAGGTGAAATTATTTATTGGTAAAAATATTAATTTTCAAAATTCTGCCTTTTAAATAATTAGCAAATTCTTCGATTGGTAAGAAATTTGGACTAAACGGTAATAAATAATGGGTAAATAATAGCTATATTTTTGAAAATTGTATAAATGTTTTTTTAAGAATATGTCGATGACGATTTCTATGGCAAATAAGTGAAATATTAAAAGAATAATGTATTATATCAATTCAAACATACGAATAAAACTTAAATTGTGATTTTCAACATCTTTTGTTATATATTCCTTAGAATTTAGTATTGTCATAAAGTTGTTGCAAAGTAATAAACATTTTACAAATGTTGAAAATGGAAAAATATTTCCAAATCTATATATATATATACCTAACCATACCAAACATTTGACAGAATAATTGCGCATCCGTGCTCCTAATTTACACAGATGAATAAAAAATATCTGAATCTAATCAAGAAATTTAATTTTAATTTTGTAAATTTTTAAATATCATGTTAACAATGAAACTTTGGAATGTTCAGAATTTACACAGATGAATAAAAAATATCTGAATCTAATCAAGAAATTTAATTTTAATTTTGTAAATTTTTAAATATCATGTTAACAATGAAACTTTGGAATGTTTTCATTTAACTATAAACTGTAATTTTCAAAGGAAAATTATATTTTATACACACATACACACACATATATATATTTATTTATTTATTAATCTATTTGAAAAATCTGTATATTTCAAATAGATAAACACAAATGAAAAAGATAAATGAAATAAATAGTTTATCAAAGGACTTTATTTACTTACCGCCCATATAATTTTGTTCACTTATTCAAACAAATAATTTGTTGTTTTAACTAATCGATAGAGATTGAAAACACGTATTTTTTTCGTTTGAATCAGTAAACAAGAGCTAAAATTAATTTTTAATTACCTAACCATACCAAACATTTGACAGAATAATTGCGCATCCGTGCTCCTCGATTACCCAGATGAAAGAAATGAAATACTCATAATTGATGAACTCGTATATGATTCTCTGGCATTGCCAATTTCATCAAATCATTCAAACAATGATGATGTTTTAGGTGCCAATTTACTCTTCCTATTTTAAATGAATTATTTTTTATCGGGCTTTAAATTAATAATAATATATTAACAAATTCCACTTAAAAGCAATGATAAATAATTCTATTTTAATTTTTATATAATTTTATGATATATATATATATATATATTATTTGTATTATTTATAATTATTTAATTATATAATTGATTTTAATATAATATATATATATAAATATTATATTAAAATATATATATATATATATATATATATATATATATATATATATATATATTATTTGTATTATTTATAATTATTTAATTATATAATTGATTTTTAAATTAAATAAAAATAAAATTAACTGAAAGCCAAGAAGACTGACCACATAAAGTAATTCCAATGCGAAAGGATTTTCTTATGGATAAGATAAATAGCTCTAATGCAAGCCTGGCCAACCCAAAATGTTTTGCGGGTCAATTTTTTTATCCAAAATATTCAGCGGGCTATATATTCAGACCCGACAAGAGAGGGGGGGGGGGTTGACGGGGAAAATTCCCGGGCCCCTTGGGTTCTAGGGGCCCCGGAGAAAAGATTTTCATGATTTAAATCACTTGATTTTTTTATGAAAAAATCATGATTTCAATTTGTATGAACTATGTTCCTCCTTTTGTAGTGCGTGTGTGGGGTACATCTGGAGAGTGTCCGTTGCCAAGATTGCTTTCGGAACCCCCATTGCGAAAAAGTCTACACGGCACAAATGCATCTTGCAGTAATGGTAAGCACATGTGGCAATCTTTTGTTTGTCAAGAGTCAAGTGCTTGCTATCACTGGTCTGGCGCCAGCGCCTTAAGGCCCTTAAGGGATGCGTGTGGGCCGACTAGGGAACCGTGTGCGGGAGACGGTTATTTTCACGCGAGTTCATCCTGTACCGCACACGATCAGTCAATCCAGTCGCAACCAAATATATACTAGTTTTTGACATTTTGAGCCTGTTTCATTATTTACAAACTCTATTATTATTTAACAAAAAGAAAAATTACAAACATTAATAGTGTAGTAAGTGCAGTTGTTTGATCAATGTGAAAATCTCCAGGAAGAAGCGGATAAAGTAGTCGTGTTTGTGAACTAAGCCGAAAATGAATAAGAAATTAACCTAAGCGTTGGGCTACAAAGCATTTCTTTACCGGTGCTGGAGTGCTGGAGTGCTGGAGTCTAATTTACGGTACAAAAATTATACAATATTTTTAGCAGTAGCCCTCAAAGATGGGAAATATTAAAAAATAATACTGGACGTTCATTGCACTCTATGTCAAATACACGTTGGTCTGCTAGAATTAAATGTATTAAACCAATTGCTGAAAATATTCCTGCAATTAAAAGTGCCATAGATTCTGTTCTAGAATTAAACTTAACATGGGAAATTCGTTCAGATCTGAACGGAATAAAAAAATATATGGAATCGTTTGAATTCTTAGTAATGGCTAAAATTTGGTACAAAGTCCTTCAAGCTATAAATTATAGAAATATTGTTTTACAAGCTCGTGATGCGACAATTGATGTAGAAGTAGCGAATTTGTCAAGTCTTCTTGATGAATTACAAACAATAAGAGATAGTTGGGAAACTCTCTTCAATGAATGTAAATTGTTTCCAAAGTCCGAGGGGAAAATTTTCTTTTTCGCGCTCTTGGCAGGGGCCCCCACAAGAAGTATATCCCCGGGCCCCAAAAGTCCTCTCGGGGGCCTTGTTTATATTATATGTAAAAAACCAATTTTTACTGAAACATTTGTTTGAATTATTTCAGTATATAGATTTATTTGAACCATTCCAAGAAAAACATTTATTTTTATATTTACAGTACACTTAAGTATAATATTTATTAATGGGATATTTGCTTTTCTTTGCGATCGCTCAATGTTTTTAAATCTACATCAATTTTGGTAGTTGCACATTGTAATTGGCTCTCAAGGTTTTGGTCTGTTAATGAAGCGCGAAATTTACTTTTATTATATTTCATTTTTGAAAAAAAGTCTTCACAAACATATGTAGATACCAAGGCGCTTACAAGTTTTTGAGCAAATAATAGGATACCTTTTTGCTGTTATATACGTGTTGTAGAACTCAATTTTTGATGTCGTTTTATGAACCTGCTTCAACTCATTGTTACACTGCAAATTAATTATTTCCATCTGTAAAGCTTCTGGAACAGTGAAAACGTCAACTTGAAATGGTGAAGAAAATATCTCAAACGTTTTGTCATATTTTGTAAGTTCTGAGAAACGACGAGTAAATTCAGCTGAATGTTTTCTAATTTCATCAGCGTACTTTGCAAAATTATTAGTTTGACTGCTATTAAATTCTTTTAATAACGGAAAATGGTGAGATTGTTATTGGGACTAATTTTACTTATTTAAATTATTATTATTTTAATATACATAGATTTGTAGTAGTGTGTAAAATGGGAATCCTAGGTCGCCCCATCCTTTCCCGAAGGGTTAACGAGGATAAAAAAACAAACTTGTTTTGTTTTTTTATACGAGCGAATATTGGGGTGGGGCCTAGGATTCCCATTTTAGACACTACTTACGCGACTTAACCATCTAACTTTGGTAAAATAGACAATATCGCCGTATTCGAACTTAATTCGTCAAGGTATGCTTTGAACTTGCGATGCTGAAGCGCATGTGATCGAATATAGTTAACTGTTTTTTTCTCACATCCATGACATGGTTCATGGACAATACCTGGACACATAAATTTTGCTGATGTATCAAATAGTGTATTACAAATATTTCACTGGGTTTAACTGATGTAGCTTCAAGTTCATCCATAAACAACTTTACAGTTCCTTTATTTTTACCAATCATAGCAGGCGCACCATCCGTTGTTAGTCCAGAAAGTTTCTCTAAATGTAAAGAATTCCAGGATAAACATTTTTTATAAAGTGAAAAACATACTTTCATCTAGTGATATCTTTCAAATTTAAAAGATTTACCATTTCTTGTATCACTCCAAAAGAATCGTTAACTCAACGAATAAATACAGCAAGTTATAATGTATCTGAAATATGTGTACTTTCGTCGAAAGCTAGAGAATATGCGTTGAATTGTTGAATCCGCTCTCGTAAAGTCACCACTATTTCATCTGAAATATCATTAATGCGACGACAAATAGTTTGTCGCGACAAACTTATGCTTGAGATAATTTTATGTTTATCTGGCATAACATCTTCTATAACAGCAGCCAAACATTCTTTTACAAATTCTCCGTCCGAAAATGGTTTCATTTTCCTAGAGATTAACATTACGACAGAGTAGTTTGCTTTAACAATATTAGAAGGTAGTTGTAATGAAGAACTAAACATTTTCTGTTAGTATTTTAATTCGAGTTTTAGCTCGGCTAACTTAATTTTTCTCAATTCTTTATTTGATTTCACATACAATCCATGTTTCGTTTCATGATGTCTTTTAACATTGTATTCCTTAAAAACAGCTATTGTATCTCGGCAAATCAAAAATGTTAATTTTGAGTTCTGCATTATAAAGAAGTAATTTTCTTCCCAATGATCGCTGTATTTTCTGTTTTCTTCTGAAACTCTTCTTTTTATGGAATTCATTCTAAAGGCCAAATATAATTAAAAATATGTATAATTATTCAAAATAAGTGTACTGTTACTTACTTATTTATTTAGTTTTTCTTTAACATTTTATTACATAAAACAAAAATGTTGACAATTTTTTTATTACGCCTAAAAATATGCAATCAAATAAAAACTAATGAAGATTATGAATGTAATCTTTTCACAAAACAAAAATTATAATGAGATGGACAAAAAAACATAATAAAACTTTTTAATATTGAATTTTGTAGTCAATACTTTTTCAAAAAAGTCTGTATTTAATAATTTTAGTAGATTTTGTAATATATTTATTTTTTTATATAATTCTGTAAAAAAAATTTAAAGTGAATAATAAACATGCCACGGGCCGCATAATATACATCAAGGGCCACATGCGGCCAGCGGTCCTCGCCTTGGCCACGCCTGCTATAAAGTAACTCTCAAATCAATTTAATATGATATTATATACGGTTCAGTAGAAACAAACACTAATTAATCATTTTTCATATCAAAATGTGCTAGAAATCTATTACCCATACCAATGTTTTGAGTCAAATTAAAAATAAATTAATAAAGACAATAAATGTGAATGGAATTTTATATTAACTTTTAAGCACCACTTTTAAAAACATTTGTTGATGAGAATGAAATGTTTCAGCAAAGACATTAATAGTTAAACCCATCTTCAAAACCATTACCTTCTCCAAAAATCACTGGGCCAAAATATTGGTCACAATTTAACTACATACGACTTGTCAACAATTGTAATGGTTATATGCTAGTTTACTTGAAAGAATATATTAATAAGGAATCCTGTAGGAGGACAATGTCAAATTTTACACCACCAAGATTAGGTGCTTGGACACTATCTATGTTGAATCAAATGCTTTAAGTTTAAGAGAATACAAAAAATGTCAATATATTTAAAGAAAATTAAAAATTTGAAACAAGATATTTAAATGGTAAATTATTAAAAAAACTATTAAAATAGTTATGAATTTATTAACAAAACTTTATCTTCTGCTTTGAAATTAATCACCCGCAGCTATTCCGCTTTATTTACTTTTCCAATTAATATGGGTATTTGAATAATATACAGAGATGAATAAAGACGGCAAATTTTCATTATTTTTTTTAAATTTACCTTAACAGTAGTTTTACTGGTTCTATTGCCAGCATTTTTTAGTTATTATTGAATTGAGAAATTTTGGCAATCTATTGAGATGGAATACTGTCCAAAATAATACAATGTCTCATTCAATTATGTTGATGATACATTATCAAAACGGTTTTAGATACACATTTTGTTAGAAGATTCGTTATTTTTAAGACTAAATACAAACAATCTAATTATGAAAATAATGTCTCAAATGTCCAGTTGTATGGAATATGAATTAATTTTTTCACTGGAATTTATTTTTTCTTTTGTATTCTAAATTTTAATAATAATAATAATAATAATAATAATAATAATAATAATAATAATAATAATAATAATAATAATATAAAGTGATGATTTCTTGGTAGCAGCATTTATTATTTAAAACAATAAAATGATAATTTAAGCCTTTTGCTGCAAATAATGTATTTAATGAAAAAATGTTCGACTATAAGATAGTCCTTGTCAATCTATTTTTTCATTAAATACATTAATTGCAGCAAAAGGCTTAAATTATCATTTTATTGTTTTAAACAATAATAATAATAATAAATAATATCCTATAAGCTTAAGGTTTCATAATATTTATTGGAATTAAAATTTTAAAACTACTAACATTAAAAAGTAAATAATTATATTTTTACATTTTGTAATTTGTAAATACTTAACTAATGTTACTGATTCAAATTTCTAAACTCAAACGTTTTATTTTAGATTAATTAAATTTAAATACATTTAAAATGAGAAATACTCTTTGGGTTGTATAAATTAAAAAATATTTTATTTTCTCTAAACATTTCCACGACTCAAAAGCATTTGAAAAAGTTTACTGTCAAAGAAATTATAAATTCAAATTTGATTTCTCAAATTGATCTAAAAAAAATATGCAAAATGCATTTCAATAGTTTAATGAAGCAGAAAAAATCTTGCTAATTACAATAGATAATTCTATTTTGTACAACTGATTTTTAAAGCCAACAAAATAAATGATAAATATATAAATATTGGGAAAATAAAATTTATTGCAATAGTGTAATAAATAAAATGAAATTGCAATGTTAGCACTTAATAAAATCGGGAATATAACCAATGTAAATAACATTAATGAACTTAATTTGCATTTACCAAATACCGAAAATTTGTGTTTCATAGAATTAGCCTTTGATCTTTTGTTAGAATAAAAATAAATCTAATTACGAGAATTTCAGATATATTCTTAAAAGACATGATACCAAAATGACTAACGTACAATTTGTGTAATGTCATTTTTAAATTCAATTGGTTTTTTTTCTTGTATCTAATTTATTTAGTATAATTTAACAGACTAGAAATAGTGAAATAGCGAAACCGATTAATTGTTCGTGTTCTCTGGCGTACGTTAAATAAACTAATTGATGGTCTAATTGAGTGAGGAGTAACCTCGAAATAATGATAACATTTCTAAAATCATTTTTTCACAAATTTATATTATTATTCAAAATACAATTAATTTATTTTAGTAAATCCGAATTGTTTAATATGTACGTTTTACATTCTTTTAACTGCATACTTACATATAACATTATGAATTTTAAAAATTATGTATTTATTCTTATTTTTGAACATCTGTGGTTTCATTATTAGATTAACAATAGTAATGAATACTTTTAAAAATAAAGATATTAGTGTAGACAAAAATACATAAGCCTTCCGTTTGTTCAATATGATATCAAAATATGTTAATTGAAACAATAATTATTAGTAAATTATTAGTAAAATTCTTGTTCTTTCACACTTAGCAACTTTGATTTAAAATTAATTTTTAAAAAGCAATAAGATAAAACAAAATACACTTTTTGGCTGAAATTTTATTTTTTCTATATCTACTGTATATATTGGTTTTGTTTATCATTTTCCATTGAAAATACGCTTCTTAATATTTTCACATTTATAAAGATGCAAACAATGCGTAAATCTCAGAAATATAACGTGATTTCAATCGGTTTATATTTTGATGAATAATGCCGTGGTTTAGAAGTGAAAAAGGTTTTAAATTACTGAAAATCTGAACAATAATCTTATAAATAATTACTTCAAATCATATTGTAAGTTTAAAAAAAACATGAAATATCTAGTGAAAAACGCAAACCGCAACTAAGAAAGTCATGAAATATTTACCTTTGAAACAATTAAAACTGATAATTTGTGTAAATGGTATTTTTTTAAATGTTTTATAATTATTTTATTATTTCGTATTTTGGAATCAGTCAAAGAAATATTCTAATATTATCAAGTTATTATAACATTTTTCAATAATTTCATTAGTAGTATGATGTGTTCTCTCTAGCCCATTTTTCTATTCTCTTCTTCCTTATTCGGAAAAAGATGTTCCGAATAATTACATATGCCAAGTGTTTTACTAAGGTTAGGTTGGATTTTAAATTAATCAGAGATTTATCAGAGAAAAAAAAACTATTTGAAATTGGCCTAAAAAGAATAACTTGATAGGATCTTGAAATATATTTAAATACATTTTGAAGCAGTATTTAATAATTTTTAGTGTATTTTAATTACCAGTGATTAGGCAATTAGTGAATAAATTTATTATTTTTAACTGGACTAACTTTTGTTTCATAAATCAATTATATATACTTACTCCGAAGTTGTCTATTATTGCTAACATTACCATAATATATTAGCAAAATTCATTTAAACATAATAAATAACCAATACATGTTATATTAATATTTCTTAAACAAAACATGTTTCTATTTTGTTATCGCAATAGTGTACATATTCATGGCAATTATTCTTCTCGATCCAGTTTATCTTATCATTTGCATTTGTTAATGCACCATTTAATTGTTTGAAACTGAATAACTGATGGTTTTTAGTACCAATTCAACATTATGGTACTGTAAACATTTTATTTTCATTGTAGCAATCGAAGAACAACTGATGTTTAATACTATTACCAATGATTGTTAGTTTCATAGCCATCAGTAATCATTGCTAATGTATTCAATCTGATATTTTTACTGTGCAAAAAGAAGGAATCATTATCTCCGGCAATTACATTGATCTCAAAACTATAAATTCTTAACATAATGTTAAATTAATTCTTTTCTTTAAGTTTTCAACGGTTTTAGCGCACAGACAATTACTCAGCAATTAGCAATTTGTAACAGTCCTTATTACTATTAACACTTGACTCTGCTCTTAGCTTCGTATCAGTGTCAATATACTTCATGAAAATCGTAGATTGTTTAAATTTAACAGTCCTGTGAATATTGACTACTCTTACACTTAATGACAAAAACATTTAAATTAATCTCCAAGTCTTTGGAATGTGCGTCACCATTAAATTAGAGCTCATATTTTAGGTCAACTTCCGCAGTATAACAATAGGAACATATTTCAAATTCTTAATTTTTCTATTCATCCAATATATTTTTCAACTCCAAATAAATACAATTAACTTCTCCAATGTTTATTTACAAGAAGTTAAACATCTCCATTTCTTTAAAAATGGTTTCATCTAAAATCATAAAAGTTAATACCCATGACATATCTGGAAACGTTTGATATATTAAGTTGTCTTCTTAACTCATTTCGTTTATTATTAGCTCAGGAGGTTGTAAAACATCTTTCATTTGTTTCAAACAGTTAAAACAATTACCAGGATACATTTTAACCTCGTGTTTTAATGTTTCGTTTACAGCGTCAATTAATTCTATAAACAGAGTTATTGCTCATAAAAGGCTACTCCATTTGGTTTTAATATCAAGAAATAATAATAACTTTTTACCAAGCTTTTCCAAAGTTATTTTTAAAAATAATTCTTTTAGAATTGATGAGTATTTCAAGGTTTTAATGACTTTTCTCATCTCTTTAATGGCCTCAAAGTACCTATTTTGAAGATCTGGTATGCCACCGTTCGTCATAGCATTCATCTTCATTATTGGATTCCCAGTAGAATTGAGAACTGTTCACTTCCTCTTCATCTATATTTTTAGTAGTGTATAGAATGTATCGACAAAGCACTTGGATATTGCACCGTTGTGATTCCTGAGCTGCATTCCTTCTGTATTTCATCATGACATTTGCCCCATCATGGGTTAATATTGTTCATAATTTTACTGATACAAAATTGCGTCTTATTTTCTTATTTTATATTTTGTGAAATTTGAGTTTTTAAAGTTTGATTTTGGAGGGAAATTCGAAGAGAATGTTTTATTTATTATATTTGTTATAAAATGTATATATATATTTGTTAAATAATCAAATATTACTTTTTTTCTTTTTTCAAAAACAAGTAAACTAAATAAAAATACCTAAAAATACAACAGAAGTTAAATTTAAATTCAGTCGAAACAATCATGTTACAAAACCTGATCTTAAAATGCATGATGGAGTTGAAAATGTTTATAACAACTTCCAAAAGGATTACAGTGAAAACCTTCAATGAAACCGAAATAGAAGTAATAAAAATTTTCGTATCAAATAATGTATGGAAAAGAAAAGCTAAAATATTGAATGAAGGATTTCCGGATTTGGATACATGTTTTCTGACAAGTAAAATATTAAAATATTAACCAAACACTTAATTAAGACAGTATAATCTGAGAATGAAATGTAATTAATTATTCAATTAACTAATGAAAGTAGTTCTATAATCCCAATAGTAACATAGTTATTTTGTTTTTATTTATTACAATAATGATACAGTATTATAACATACACAAGTACATATTTCCCCAAACTAAATAACAAGTATCTAAAATTCTTACGTATTTTTATATAATATATTTGATTGGTATATTCATAATCCCCAAATTCCTTTACCAATTTCTTTTTTGGATAATGGGTCTACTAGTCACACAATACTCTATCTGAAAAGTGATTATATGATGATGAAACACTGTTTTTACAAAACATTACGTCAACAAATAAACATTATTAGAGGAAAATACATAAAAATATGAAATGTCAACATTAATAAATGTAAATATATAAACTACTAGATCTGATATTAATTTTACTTGCTTTATCGGATTATATGCAAGTAAAAATTAAGGAATAAGTATTTATTTATACAATTAATTCAAGGACAACTTACATATAAAATTAATCTGAATATTGTCATTATGTGTGCATGTTTGAATTTCATTGGATATACTATTTTTATAACTATTATCACTTTTATTACAAAACAATTACTGATTGAGTTTTCCAAATTTTATATGAATATATGAATAAATTTGAATAAATATATGAATAAACACTAAACACTTTTAAGTATGAAATTTTATTAAATGACTATTACNTGAGCTGTAATCCTTCTGTATTTCATCATGACATTTGCCCCATCATGGGTTAATATTGTTCATAATTTTACTGATACAAAATTGCGTCTTATTTTCTTATTTTATATTTTGTGAAATTTGAGTTTTTAAAGTTTGATTTTGGAGGGAAATTCGAAGAGAATGTTTTATTTATTATATTTGTTATAAATGTATATATATATTTGTTAAATAATCAAATATTACTTTTTTTCTTTTTTCAAAAACAAGTAAACTAAATAAAAATACCTAAAAATACAACAGAAGTTAAATTTAAATTCAGTCGAAACAATCATGTTACAAAACCTGATCTTAAAATGCATGATGGAGTTGAAAATGTTTATAACAACTTCCAAAAGGATTACAGTGAAAACCTTCAATGAAACCGAAATAGAAGTAATAAAAATTTTCGTATCAAATAATGTATGGAAAAGAAAAAGCTAAAATATTGAATGAAGGATTTCCGGATTTGGATACATGTTTTCTGACAAGTAAAATATTAAAATATTAACCAAACACTTAATTAAGACAGTATAATCTGAGAATGAAATGTAATTAATTATTCAATTAACTAATGAAAGTAGTTCTATAATCCCAATAGTAACATAGTTATTTTGTTTTTATTTATTACAATAATGATACAGTATTATAACATACACAAGTACATATTTCCCCAAACTAAATAACAAGTATCTAAAATTCTTACGTATTTTTATATAATATATTTGATTGGTATATTCATAATCCCCAAATTCCTTTACCAATTTCTTTTTTGGATAATGGGTCTACTAGTCACACAATACTCTATCTGAAAAGTGATTATATGATGATGAAACACTGTTTTTACAAAACATTACGTCAACAAATAAACATTATTAGAGGAAAATACATAAAAATATGAAATGTCAACATTAATAAATGTAAATATATAAACTACTAGATCTGATATTAATTTTACTTGCTTTATCGGATTATATGCAAGTAAAAATTAAGGAATAAGTATTTATTTATACAATTAATTCAAGGACAACTTACATATAAAATTAATCTGAATATTGTCATTATGTGTGCATGTTTGAATTTCATTGGATATACTATTTTTATAACTATTATCACTTTTATTACAAAACAATTACTGATTGAGTTTTCCAAATTTTATATGAATATATGAATAAATTTGAATAAATATATGAATAAACACTAAACACTTTTAAGTATGAAATTTTATTAAATGACTATTACCAATTGTTCTCATTAATAGAATGATGAAATTTGATCAAATCGACTTGTATTTAACAAATTGATGTTTGTTATTGTTTCGTTATATGTTATGATATACGTCACTAATTTCGTGTTAAAATACAGTTTGAGACATTGATGTCTGTTTCGTTTTGGTTAAAACCTATTCGAGAATAAATCTCAAAGGTTGCCAGCAGTAGGTATAAATATTTGTCTAATATATACTAGAAAATGTTGCAGTGTATTTATACTCATTTTGGAACGGATAATATAAATAATTTAATATTTATAAGAACTTTTTTTCAAATTTCACCACTGATTTCTTTTTCATCGTATTTATTAAAATGTTTGACTATGAATCAGTAAATATATCAAAAACATCGATATATTTACTGATTCATAGTCAAGCTATGAATAAATTTAATATTTAACTTACATATTTCTATAATTTAGTTTCTACTTTTATATAGATATTTATATTTTATCTATATTATTAATTGTTAATATTGATGTTATTATTAATTAAACTTTGTTATACTCAGTATTTAGTTTTAATACCATTCATGTTTTAATAATTATAATATTTTATTTAATAATATTAAGCAATACATTTTAGAATATATATTAATATACATTGAATTATAATATTATTTGAAAAATAGCCGAAGGAAATACATTAGCTAACAAATTTACAAATATAAAAAAAACAATTTAAACAAATTAAAATGTTATTACAACAATAATTGCCAAATATCTGGTTTTTTGAACTCGAAAAAGGGAAGAACCGGATATACATTCCACCCGATGCTTACAATTGATTATTTGTGTTTTTTTACTTTTTTACAATCTTCTAAATTTAGGTATTTCTGTTACTTAAGATTTTTAATATACAAGTACCGGTAAACGCTCATAAATGATATAAGAAATTTGAAAATTTTGATAATTAATATTTTTACTACAGTAGGCTATAAATATTTTTTATATTAAGAATAATAGATTAACAGGAAGTACAAAATACTAACGTATTATTGAAAGTTTCCTAGTCATATCTAAATATTTAATTAATAAAAGTTCCATAAATTACATGAAAAATTAACAAATAAATTTGTTTTTTTAAAAAGAATCAACTAGGTCTGTATTTTAAATTAATTTATAAAATAATTTAAAGTAATTATAGCTAAGAAATGAGTGGGGTTGAGGACGGTGCCAAAACAAAAAAAAGAATGCAGTTATAATGCAGATTGATAATAGAGTTTGCGAAGGCAGCGTTGGAAGTGAAAATTACAACAGTGAAGCAAGATGCAAGATGTATAATGGCATTAAAGCACTACCTCAACACCCGAACTCTAAAAAACATATTGAAGCTGAAATATCTGCAGCTTCTTTTCAAGGATTAAAATCGTTCTTTTCATCAAACGATAATTTTCTAACAGATTCAGTAGCTACTGCTGAATTGTTATATATTAATCACGGTGTTATTTATTTATTTATTTATATTTATTTATTTATAATATTATATATATTTATATATTTAATAAACTATTATATTATATTTAAATTGTGATATTTAATAGAAGTTAAATGAAGGAACGATAAAAAGTACGAAATTAAAAGAGATTGTTCATTAAATATACTATAATGACAAATACAAATATTTATGAAAATAGTAAAATTTTATTATCAAATAGCGGTAAATAAAAAATAATATCATTATCATTTAAAAGCAGAATAATGTTAAATTCAAGATTAGACCATAATAAATTTTTGTTAATGTGGACTATTAAAGTTGTCCATGAATTTTCATAAAATTAGATTTGGTTTGTTAAAATTAGTGGAAAAATTGCGAGTAATTTCAACAAAATCATTTGCAAAATATTCTAAATTTACACAAAATTCAAACTACTTAAAAATTATTTAAAAGTAATTATTATGATAGTAAAAAATTTAATTTCTTGTTTTGTAATTTTTAATATTTACTATTTAGCTTGATTATGTCGAAAATACTAATTAAATTAGCAATTCAGTTATAAATATTTATGGTTTCATTGTACCAGCATATTGTAAATGATATACATTAAATGAGTAACAACTGCAAGCCTTTCCTCCGAAATATATTCGAAGATAGTTTTCGATAAAAAAATAATTCTTTTCAATCTTATCCGAATCATAGCTACTACTGCTGTATTCTTTCTAATTGAATATATTTCTTCTTTTACTTTTGTAAATGTATTATTATATTAAATTCAATACTTATCAATTTTAATGCAGTCACCTGTAATTATTATTATTATTATTATTATTATTATTATTATTATTATTATTATTATTATTATTATTATTATTATTATTATTATTATTATTATTATTATTATTATTATTATTATTATTATTATTATTATTATTATTATTATTATTATTATTATTATTATTATTATTATTATTATTATTATTATTATTATTATTATTATTATTATTATTATTATTATTATTATTATTATTATTATTATTATTATTATTATTATTATTATTATTATTATTATTATTATTATTATTATAAACCTTTTATTGTTCATTTATTCAAACACATGCAAATTTTGAGCAAAAAAATAGTCTGCAATGTATTTAGTTATAGGAAACGCATAACTTTTAATTAGGAACTTTACATTAAATTAAAATACTATCAATTATTATTATTTTTAAATGTTTTAAAACTTGTAATATATTCTGGTATTCAAAATTTTACCAAAATTCTCAAAAATATAACTTTCTCTTTCTTTTTTTCGAACTACTTAAAATTCAGAAGGTTTTTTCTTTTATATTTGCGCATTTCAAACCAATCTCATTTTTTTAACTGGATTCATTTTGCAGTAAAAAGATTGTTTAAATTAATATTAAATTAAAATTTTTCAAATTGTACAATTATTTGAAAATGATTTGCCAAGATTTAATGGTTTGATGGAAATGAAGGGCATAGGATGACTTGATAATCACACATTATGGAACTGCTTTTTTTAATTATTAATTATTATTTTTTAATTAATTAATTTATTAATTATTAAGTTTACATTTAACTGCCATCTTTTTTTATTTTTAATCTGACCTAAACCTTATTTACCATTCACACACTTTCAAACATTTGCATGTTGCAGAAACATTTTTAGCACAATTTAAACATTCATCTTTACATAAACAACAGTATCTACAAGCAGATGCAATAAAACAACATCAATTAAAAAAGCAACAAATTAAATTAAATTCTTACAATTAGATTACAAATTATTCGAAATTGAATCAGGATTGACTATAGAATTTGAAATGAATAGAACAATTTTTTATTGTAATAAATTAGCAAATCATTCAGTATTTTAATATTTTGATGAAGTTTGAAGTGTTAATTTTTATGTTTATTAGTATATTGAAATTTTGAATTGAAATATATTCTGGATAAATGTAGCTAGGCAAATTAAACGACACTAAAACAATTGTTTATAAAAATTTTATTGCTACTCAAATACAATTAAAATGATTCATTTTTCAAAAGTAGTCTCTGTAGGCAAAATAACTGAAAAATCAATTAAATTGAAAGAAATTGAGTCTGCACATATGAGCAATAATTGAAAGTTATAAAATAAATCTTTGCATATAATTACAGGAAAAAACATTTTATTATAATGAACGCAGTAATCACATAAAACTTATTCAGAGTTAAAGACAATATACATATTTATATATCCTAAATCTAAAGAAATTAATTTACCTATTTGTCTTATATTTAATATTATCATTAAAAATAGTTTTAATTTATCTTTGTTTTTTTTCTAACATCAAAGGTTTGAAACTCTGATATTATAAATTTATGAAAACATATTTTGGTGAATCCTTTAATTGCTTGTTCTTTATAAAAGTTTATTTTGAAAAATAAAAAAATTGGATTTTTTTTAATTTGTCATTAAAACCTTTTTTATATTTGTTTTGTCAACTATGATTTGGTATCTATTTTTGATTATATTTCATTTGTTTTTCTTATAACGAAATATCAAAATTTAAAATCTATTCAACACAAAATTTTGTTTAAATAATTTGAAAAAAATTAAGTTTTAAATGGGTATTAAATTAATTAGATTTTAAATGATTTACCAAAGGTAAGTGGTTAAATAAAAGAGCAAATGAATAAATTTAAAATTTGAGTCCAATTACACCGAACAGAAATTACTCGATTTCGAGAAGCATTTTAATTTATTTTTGAAAATTTATAATTCTTTTAGATGAAGTGAGAATATGATTGAAATAATGAAACTAATTAATAAAATTAATTCAAATTATTATTAATTTAATTAAAAACAATTTCAAAAATGATTGCGTAAGTGTATGTTATTGATTTCTTTTAATGAATGCTTGTTTAAATTTGTTTAAATAACATTATTGAGAAGATAATCTTTTAAATAAAATAATTAAAATAATTTAGAATAATTAATAATTATATATATCATTAACACCAAAATCAGTGTAACTAATGTATTTTACTTTAAATAATTATTAACAGAAAACTTTTAAAGGATTTCTTGAAATTTAGAATTTATTCAACATTATGTTTTACAGATACCGGGACGTCTGGTTACTTAATACTAGATTAAAGTGACCATATATTTTATGCTGAAATTTTAACCTTATGCTCGCTTATGTTTATCCGACGAACCATGTCTGTTTATATCATTTGTACTACCCGAGCCAATCGAGAAGTCGTTGTTATATATATCACAGTGAACACTATTTTTAATTTTGCTTTTTTCTATAAAAGACAATTCCTTTAACAACTCGTCAGGAAATGTACATTGGCGTTTCTTGGATATAATTCTCTGGAATTTGAGATTAATTTTTTTATTTAGAATTTATATTAGAAGTAAAATATATTAAAAATTAATGAAAATATAAATACAAACCTTTTTACGACCACAATTATAAAGAAAATTTAAACTTTGCACTTTTGTTTTGTACACTTAAACTTTTTAAACTGAAATAGGATTATAGAAATAGATTTCATTTAAATACTAAAGCAATGTGAATTCGCTATAAGCTCATGTCATGCTTGAATTGAAACATTGGAAGTGTTATTTAATTGTAAAAGTTACTTTATATAGGTAGCTTTATTTGACATTGACATAAAACTTACATTGTCACAATACCTTTATTCGTCTAAATATTTTAAGAGACTCTCAATGGTGAAGTCTCTATCTATTTGTTATTATTATTTAATCAATTTGTAACAATTGAAAATAAAAAAGGAGATTTACATAATGTGGTAGATTTGTACTTGGTAGAGTGCAATCTATGGTAGAATATCTAAAAAATGATCTACTATGTAAAAGGTATTCTTGAAATGTTTGTCAAACTTTGTGAATTTTTTTAAAATGTATTATTTTGTTGCTTAATTACAAAGTTTATTAAATTGTCTAAATACATTGATTTGGTTACGTACATTAAAGATTTGCACGTTTTTAATCTGTAAAAATACTTTAAATAATGTAGTTCCACCTTAAATAGTTAAATTATTGGTGTTTTTAGATTGTACTTTTTAAAAGATTAATCACGAAGTACAATTATGAAGATACTCGAAATTTACATATTGTTTATCTAAATGAAAAATTATTTGACTTCTTAAATATTGTAATTTGACTGCTTGTTATGACTAAATTACAAGAAACTAAGAATAAAAATAATATAAAATGATTAATAGATTTTATTAAATTTTATGCATTTAAACTTGATAAATTAAAATTAAATTAGATAAATAATAAAATTGAAATTTATTATTCAAAGGCAAATCAGTTTTTAAAAATACCATAAATTTTATTTTTAACTAATAATTAATTATTATTTCATTAATATCATTTGTGTCAAAATGTAAGTCTAGATTTCTTGGTAAAATTATAAATATAAATAATACATTTGTTAAAAATATACAATCTGTTTAAAATAAGAATATATTTTTTTTAAATAACAAATGAATAAAATATTATTATAACGTCTCCTCAACTTACCAATTGTTCATTATAACGTCCATTTTATCTAACTATAGAAATTTCGCCTATTATATTTTTGTGTTACAAATTGAATATAAAAAAACATATTATTATAATTACATTTACATTTATATAACTACATTAACTAATATATATATTTTTTTATTAATTAAAAAAAAATATTTGATTTCTCATTTTTTTGGTTTATTTGATTTGTTTATAATTCAATAAATAACACTTGATAAAGGCTGTGCCGAAATATTATGTACCTTATATATTGTTTTGATCTATAGTCTTGCAAATATTAATATGAGAATTATTACATTAACTAATGTCTTTTTTTAATTTCTTTACAATTTAAAACAGATCATTCAGAACACTGCAAAAACCTCACCACTGTATTTGTCTATTAATTGCAAAACTTATAATTGTTTCTTGAGTGTCATTATCTTCCATTAAGAAAACCTAAATGTTAATGAAAGAATTATACTACTTTATTGAATAAAATGAAAAGACTGTTGTGAAATCACACAGTAAAGATAGCTTATCAGATGATAATATTATTCATGTGGTAATCTTAATGAAGTTTTTATTGTTAAATATATACATGACCTTCATAAAAGTAAAGAGAAGTTTCTGATGGCTTTTAGTTTTGTAAGCTTGTTAATTTTTTATAAACTTCTCTATGTAAGTAATTTCACAAAGTTACATCATTTATATGTAAATTAGAAGTTTAAATAATTACAATTTAAGTTCTTCTGCTAACTGATTTGATAAATAAAATTATTTATATTTTTTATGTCTTGCATGGTACCATCATTCCAATGCAAAAGAAACCAATCAGTCAAATTTCAGCATGTTTTTTTAAATGAACTTTAAAAATAATTATGAATAAAGTTTTTAATTTGTCCCATTAATCAAAAATAATCAAATTTATCATAAAATGGCAAAAGATTAGGAATGTTCATTTTCCTGAGTTTATTTTTAAGACATTAGCCAATTACCAATAATAACTAAAATGAAAATATTTGTTTATATAATAATTTACGACATAAAACATGTTTAGTTATTTAACTCTACAATTAAATCATTATGAAAGTAAAATTTCAAAACAAAATCTTGACTATTTGCAGAATTAATTATAAATAAATTTCTATTTAATTTATAAACAAAAATATTTGAAATTTAGTAATTAATTCATAATTTAAATAATAGCAACTTCTGTCTGATAAATTGGTTTTTATAATTGATAATGGCAGATAATAGTCCAGAATTATTTGCAAATAACCATTTCACTTTGTTGTCATTTTGTACGAAATTTAACAATTTTTATTTTAGAAAATATTACATTCATTTTTCTATTTCAAATTTACTTATTGTAATTTTATTAATAAATTTGTTTAATTTAATTAAAAGATTCTAAATAATTACAATTTAGAAATTTGTTTATTAAATTAATTAAAATTTACAAGTATTAATTTTCTTTATTAAAAATTTGAAAGTCATTTACATTAAACAAGAAACATTTTAAAATAAAATTACAATAAATATTGCAATAGGCATTATTGATTAGTTTAATTAATTAAATAAGAAATATTAAAATGAATATTTTTCAGTTTTCATTTTAATTACATAAAAAACAGTTAAGTTTCGTTTTGAAATGTCGATGAAATTATTATTTGTTTTAACTGACCAATTTTAAATTGAATAAAATTGAGAATTTATCAAATCTAATTTAATCAAATCTAATCAAATTGAATTAATTTGTTTTTTATATTTTAATTTTTCTCATTACCGTTATTATTTGTACTTTTTATAAAATTGTTTTTTTTTCATTTTAAAAAGAAATGCTTTTAGAAATTGGTTTAAAATCTTTTCTCTACATATATTAGGATTTCCTTAAAAAAATATTCAAGTGAATATTTATTAACCATTTTTCAGGAAAAGAAAATTTTTCTAATTTTCCAATTATTTCTTCAATTTTAAATTAGTTGTCCATTATTTCCACTCGTGATTAATTTTACATTTTGAATAATTCTTTCCCAGTTTGAAATTTCTAAACTGCAAACAGTATAATTAATAACTTTCCAATTATTATTTGAAGTGAATATAAAATATAAATTTTACGGTTTGAAATATATTTTTTTTAATTTCTTTAACTTTTGATATATTATTAATAAAATTAAAGTTATGGTAATTATTTATTAAATGAAACTTAAAAATTAAAGAAATTATGTAAAAGTGAAACAAATTAATATAAGAGTGGGAGGTGTGATTTGTGGATTTGTTTTATTATTTATAGTAAATTATTTATGTTAAAACAGATTAAAAATATATTAATAAATAATAGTGGTAAATTTTCGGAACATGATTTATCAAGTGTTAGTCATCTAAACAAGTTTTCTAACGTGCAATGCTTCAAAAACCAAATATAAAATTTATCTCGAAACTCATATGATATAGAGAACTGAAAATAAGACAGGCAATTAGACAGTACTTTTGGAACTTTTCATTGGAAATTTTCATTGGTGCTGAATAAGAGTGGAGAAGTCACATTTAAAGCAAATTCCTATACAAATGTAACATTCGATGGAGAATATAATTAAAATCAATTGAAAGGCAAGTATTTAGGAGTTAACGGTTGTTTTTGAAGATTTCTCTCGTCTTAAGTTTTAAAAAGTCATAAACGGTTTCTACAAATAAAGAAGCAGCTACGAATGGTAGGTTAAATGTTTAAAACCCTAGCTTTATGTATAACCTCTTCAAATTGTATTAATAATCTGTACCTGATTTTCTTATCCGCAGTTTAATCTTAGATATTAATTTATTATTGGAAAAAATAATTATTTCAAAGTTTTAAATTTTTATTATATTTAAAAGAATTCACGCCAAATTTAAAAATAAATTTTGTAATTCCTCTGACAAACTGATCGTTTATTAAAAATTAAAATAAAATAAAGCGCCATTGTCCGTCAAATCACAAAAGATCTGATCAACTTTCATTATCAAAGGAAACACAATTCTCCTAGATTTATAAAGGATTCTGTCTTATCAAATGTTTTGATTTCAATTATGATGCAAGAAATCTGTGAATCGGCGAAGAAACAAAGTTCATTGCAAAAACTTTTTATTTCTATTAATTGTGAAATTTTCAAATTTTGTAACATAGAATAATGAAATTGTCTGATTTTATTATGTTTTTTTTTCATTGTAGAAATATTTTAGTAATAAATATGGTAAATATTTTTTCATTTATTTTTTAATAGTATATATTACAGGAAAATACATAAAATTAAATGAAAAATAATGGAAGAAAATAAACTAACAAAACGATTTTGCCCACATATATCTACGATAAAGATCTTTATCATGCAATTTTATGGAAAATTTGTAGCTATTTTTATATTTGCATATGTATCACAAAGGGTTCCAGATAGTTTGAGTAAGTCACATTATATGTGACAAATCATTCTATCACATAATATCTTGGAAGGTATTCTCCTGTGTTAATGAGCGACATCATTTATATAAGCTGTATCAATTCAACACTTGGAAACACAAGTGATGAGACTCCGCTTTCTGGAGTCAATTATCAATCAGTTGAAACTTTTTATTGACAAATATTTCTCACTAACGGTCTTTGTAACTCCAATTTATTTAGGATGCATCCTTTGTACTATTTTAACTAGTCTTAAATTCATGGCCTTCGATTACATACGTCACTAACATATAAATACTAGTAAAATTAAATTATCTTTTTTTTCCAAAAATTTTGAAATTGTGACAAAACCTTTAAAGAAAATTTACAAATATTTTTAAGCTTTTAAAGATAATTTTGTAATTTTTTTTAAAAATTACTTAATTTCAATTTAAATGTATGAATAATAATATTATTATTATTAATATTATTATTATTATTATTACGAATAACTTTAATGTGTCTAGCCGATTAAATATCATTTGAATTAGTTGTAGAAAATAACAGGAAATTTTCAAAAAAGATAGTGATAATATATTCATTATAAAATTATAAAATTATAAAATTATATAATATATATTCTTTGATTTCTAAGAAAGATTAATAATTTGAACAAAATCTAACATTTGACATAATATTGTTAGAATGAATAATTTAATATTATTATTATTATTATTATTATTATTATTATTATTATTATTATTATTATTATTATTATTATTATTATTATTATTATTTTAATAATAATAATTTTATTATTTTTATTAAATAAAACACTTTTAACAAAAATATCAAAATTTTAAAAAATTTTTTATCAATGAATTTTAAAATGTTTTAATAAATTTCAGAAATATTGTTTTACAAAATTAGAAATTTTAATTATATTTCATTTTTGAAATGAAAATATTTTAAATAATTTAAGCGACTTATCAAATCAAAAAAACTGTTGATAATTATGAAACAATAGAAAATTAAAATATAAAAACTTAAGAACGAAATAAATTCGTTTATCTATTGTTAAAGCTTCCAGTTGAATATATGAATTATTTCTTCGCAATATAGACATTGTAAACTATCAATCATTATGCAAATGCAATTCATCAGTAGCTTATTGACAGAGGAGGAATAGCCCACCCAATCTCATTGGATTCGAGATGAAATAAAAAGAATTTTATAATTTTCCATTATAAATATAAATTCAATTGGCTACTATATTAGTTCAATTAAGATTATTATTATTATTATTATTATTATTATTATTATTATTATTATTATTATTATTATTATTATTATTATTATTATTATTATTATTATTATTATTATTATTATTATTATGATTAATATTATTATTATTATTATTATTATTATTATTATTATTATTATTATTATTATTATTATTATTATTATTATTATTATTATTATTATTATTATTATTATTATTATTATTATTATTATTATTATTATTATTATTATTATTATTATTATTATTATTATGTATTATATCCAATTTCACAACTGATCATTTTTTCCATTGAATTTATTAAAAAAAGAGTTTGAAGACTATAAAAGACTATAAATCAGTAATATATCGATGTTTGTGCTGAAAATTCGTGAGTATCAACAAACATCGATATATTACTGATTTAAAATCTTCAAACTCTTTTTTTAATAAATTATTATTATTATTATTATTATTGTTATTATTATTATTACTATTACTACTATTATTGTTATTAGTATTGTTTTCGTTCTTATTATATTAGGTTATTGTTATTTATATTATATTGAGGAAAATTACTGATTACTAACAAAAGTTCTAAAATAATAAAAAAATGTAAATTATTTAAACCAAATAATATTTTTATTATATAATCTTATGACCTAATTATTTTTACTGTAATTATCAACCTTTCAATAAACAACGTCATACCTCACAGTTATTTTCCCCTAATTCTTTAACAGAGGTTCCTGAAAACTCATTAAAGGAAAAGTATATTTTACCAACATATCAATCAGAAATTTAATGTTGTAAGTATTTATAATTAGAATGGTATAATAATATTTCTTTTGTAAAGATTTTTAAGTTGAAGATAAAAATCTTTTTACTATTACGTTTCTGAAAACAAAAAAAAACCTTTTGGAGTTACTTAGTACATTTTGTTATAATTAAAAATTTATAACTAAAATCATAAAAAATCTGGTTTAACAATAGAATATGTATGAACATTGCCTTTATTTATACAGGTTACAATTAAGAACATAAAATAAGAAAAAAATAATTATAAAATAGACAATGTATCATATTTGATGGGGTGCTTGTAACATTATCGCCGATTGGGAACTACTTATTTATTCATACTACAATAAATTAAGTTGTAACCATTCCAATCGCAAATCTTTTCTCATCGTGGTTCTAGCTTTCTCCCGACCTTTTCCCAAAAACATTAGAGAGCTACAAGTTGAATGCCTTGATAGAACTGAATTCATATAAATGTTAATTTTCATAATGACTTAGATGAGAAATACTTAATTGGAAATTTAAGTAAAGATGAATATCTTTTATTTCAATTCTTTTACGAATCATGATTTTACAATTAATTATTCCAATTTTAAATAACAGTATCATAATGTTTTTGTTTTAATATGCAAAAACACTCAGATTCCCGGATGACGTTTCATTACTTTAATTCCTGGAAAGATTAAAAGGATAATTTCATTGAAGGGGATTCAAATTAAATATATAATGAATTGAATATAACTGACAAAGTAGGATGAATTAAAAATGCAAAAGCTATTTCCAGAAAATATATTTGGAAAACAATGATTAAAGCTATTTTTAATATGAAAATAATTTTTAACCTCTCAATGGAAATGAATTATTTAAATATATATATATATATTGGTTTAAGATTATAAAATATGTTTTAAAACATCTTTTCTCTTAAATTATTTGAATCGGCATTTTTAGGTGTGTCGAAGTTCTCTATTAAGAATATCATGAGAAAGGATGAAGGAACTTATCACTGTTTCGTCACAGGTCATTCAGGAGGTCAAATTTCCAAACCAGTAAAACTCATCATATCAGGTAGTTCTTTAATTTTGCACGATTGAATGTTAGATATAAATTATAATTTTATCAAGCTAAAGATATATTTTATCAATAGTACTCACTAATTTCTACATTTATAATCACTTACTGTATTATATAAACTAGTGATGAAAAACTTTTTCTGTTCCATAAACTGCATATAATATGAATTTTTATTCTTAGTCGTCAATAAAATACCAACATAATTCATGTTTTAATGAAATTTTTTCATTGGTACTGGTGTTTTGATCCGCACGATATTGCACTTACAAAATAACAAATTGTTTTCGGGGTACCCTATGTTGTTTTCGTATACTTTTTATTGAGTTAGGTTTCTCATATTTTCTTTATGTGAATAATTTAAGAAATAAATAACTCAAATAAATTTTTAAATTAGGTGCAGAAATTTTATGAATATTTTCGATTTGCAAATTAGTTATGTATTTTATATATTTTATACAACATACAACGCTAATTGATTAAAAAAAGTAAATAGGCAACCCTTAAAAAATAATCATTTCTGCTTATATAATTTTGTCTAAGGAAAATAAAAACTTTTTGTGATCTCGCTGTGGTTGATGAGGTCAATTCCGTTTAAAGATTATAAGGCTCAGATTTGAACGCTTCTTGAACACTAAGATTTTATTCAACTCAAAAATTGCCATACTAAAGTACAATTTATTTATTTTTTCAAAAAGTTAATTACTTAATTTTTCATTAATTGAATATCCTCCATTGGCTGCTACAAAGTATCTTTGTAGACATTTGGGAAAATACATGTAATTTAGTTACTCCTCAAATAGTTGCGATCATACGCAATATTTTTATTCTCCTTATTTTTGTTTTTAAATTAAACATATTTACTGTCCAGCAGAATTAAAAATAAATTTTATTATAACATTATATAGGTTTCTTTTGTCCCATCATGTTCGGGTTTATCCATCTATAATTAAAAGAAACCTGATATTAAAGACTAATATTTTGTAAATGATTCATTTTATTTACCTTTGATTTATTAATAAATTAATTTCTAATAATTTATTTGATGCCGTATGAAAATAGAGCAAAAATAATTTCAGTTTTTTATATTTTCAAATTTAATTCATACTTTTAATATACAATTTTTTTATACATTTTCTAATACATTTATTATATACAATTGTAAAAAGTACTTTCAGTTACCTTTTCTGTATTTATTAAGTTTTGTTTATTTTAAATTACCAATGTTGTGATCGAAAAATGCAAAATGAAATAAAAGTCAGTAAAAATTGAGCTGATATATTAAACAAACATTTGGTCAAGGAATTGTTGATGTAAAATTGAACATTGGGCCTAATGGTTTTATATCGAAAATGATATTGGTTACAGATTTTATTCTTTGATTGATGACAACCAAAAAATAGTGAAGAAGCACCAAAATCGGATGGTTACAAAATAATAACAGTGGTTTTAAGATATCAAAGAAAGTAGACAACTTAAGACAGATTCGGAAACAAAAAACTAAATGCTCCGTGCTACACATTTTATTCTTCTATTCCATATAATTTATTTATTTCTTGATCATGTTGTGAGATATGTAATAATTCAATGATTGCACTTACATGAAACATCTAAACATTTTCCCTAATTCAAAGGGTTGAGTCCTATTTACATAAAACTTTTTCCTGGAACTCAACAGTTTATCCAACAACTGTAGAAATCCAAAGAATTCTGATTATTCAATAAATCTTTTGTAGTTCATGATTATTTTTGTCCATTATTTCGAAAGATAACGAAAAAGACTAAATTTTAAAAGAATTTTAAGTTTTGACTTTCAGGCTATTAAATGGTTTTATTATAATGTTATCATTTGTCCTTGGCCAAAAAACACCGAATGAATCTTAAAATGAAATCCAACACAGGAATGAGTTCCACAATAATTTTAGTTTTATCACTATTTAACGGTGATCTTGTAAAGTGTTTTTTAGTAATGTTGAAACGATTGTTTAAAAAAATGAGTGGTGTTGAAAAGGTTTATTCTTGAATGGATCGGATATTATGTCTCAGAAAATGTGTCAATATACTGTAACAATAGCTGCTTTGCAACTTCTTGTCAGGCACTTTGTCAGAAAGATATCTAGCTCTATATTGTAATAATTACTCTAAAATCTATGCACGAAGAATTATCGAAACCCATTTATTATTAAATCTCAAATTTAAAGAAGCACCGAATTTCATAATTAATAAAAAAAGATTCAATTAATAAATTGTCAGTTTTAGTAGTATTTTCTTTTCAGAAATTAAATTAGTTCTTTCTTTTATATTTACATTTTTTCTGAATCTCCATAAAACATGAAAAAATCTCCTGTTTTTTATATGAATTTGTAAAATTAACGCATGAATTATCATCATGATTCTTCATATTCTTGACAAAAGATGCGTGACTAATGTCGCTTAATTATTCATTTTTATGAACAGTAATAAATAATAAAAGGTTATGCAGATTATTCTGAATTTGTTTTTATTAACAGTCAACTGCTATTTTTAAACAAACAGGTCATATTCAC